>JAQQSZ010015566.1:0-11241 GCA_028646595.1 Phalanger gymnotis | reverse complement strand
CACTTTTAAAATGCATTTTATTATTATTTCCAGTCAGTTTACTAAAGACACTAAACATGAGAGATGAGTGCTTAGAAGCAGGAGTGTACAGACCCCCCAACCTTTGGCTAGGTCCTATGGAGAGGGGCATATGACTCCTGGGAGCTAGCCTCTCTGAGAAGGGAACTAGCTTTGGTCTACACTATATAATTCCATATACATTCTCTTATGGCCTCCACAGCAGCTGGGGATACACTCAACAATCTCACAAAATAAGAGAGAATTCAGGCTGCATCTGAAGGTGGAGAAGAAACCACATTCCAACCCAGTCCCCTGAAGGGCTCAAACACAGCTCTTTTCTTTTCTCATGGGGGATTACCAGGGCCAGAATTCACCTGGAAGATGCTTCTGCTGCTCCTAACCCCCACCCCTCTCCTTTCACAGGGGCCAGGCCCGGGAAAAGGAGTCAAGTTTCCAGAAACATGGCACCAATGAGATGAATGATGGTGATGGGGGCCTGGGAAGTGAAGAAACTGCAGGAAGACAGAAAGGGAGGTGGCTTTGGTGAGAGGGAGATGTTCGGAAACCACACTGCCGAAACCATGACTGAACATGACAATGCCATCTTCATTCTTGAGACTCCCTCTCTCCCATCCCGTACAGAGAAAGAACTACAGCAACAGGCAGTGAATGGGGTGACAGAATAATGGCTAGTTAAGTACAGAAGTCATTCTGATGAACCATAGTGTCATACTGGTATGGTGACCCCCCCCAGCCCTACCACCCTCCCCAAAGATCAGTCAAAGGAGATGAGCTGTGCCTCTCCACTTCCTGGGGCAGGCTGGCCCTGTGACGGCGGCTGCTGAGGCACCGGTGGTGGTGGCTGCTGCAACGGGCCCCCTGGAGGTGCCAACTAGAGAGAAGAAGACCAGATGGTTGTTACTCGACTGTTCACTGCTTCAGCCCGATTCAGTCAGTCCTCTTTTGCCCACTAGGATACAGCTTCACTAACTTTTGGAGGTCCAGGATGTTCACTTGTCCGATGAAAAGCCTTTATTAAGTTCTTACCTGTGCCCAGCCCAGACCCTCCTGGTGAAAGATGTAGGAGCAGACTGAATTTGTTATCACTTGATAGCCAGAATACTCTTCTTTGTTTGCACCCAAAAATCTAATGAGGTACTGAGGTTATTCTTAGAACAGTATTTTTCAAGGTCAAGAAGCTGGTCAAACAACAATGGGGGAGACCTGTGGAAGAGACTTACCTGCTGGTACATAGGCTGCTGTCCCGAGAGGTAGGGTTGCTGGGGTGGCATCGCTGGATCCTGGCCGGGAAGGGTAGCCATAAGATTCTGGGGATGAACAAAGGAGATACTGACCTTAAGAAACCAGCTGAATGATGTGGAAGCATCTTTCCCCAATATGTTACCAGGGCCTACTGGACTAGAAGGGCTTCAAGTATGGGCCCAGGGAAAATGGACTGTACCTCTGTCAGCTGAGCATTAGCCTAGCTATGTTTGAAGAGGCTCTTCAAGATGAATTTTTTGACCACCACACTGCTCAAAGACTGTCTACAAAGTGTACTGAACCATCATTAATGAAATATATGATCAGGCAGAATCAAAAGTACAAAGGGGAAAATATTAGATGGTAGGAAAAGAGGCATCAGATAGAAAAAGACATTCCATCTGTGCTTAGCTCACTTCAACAGTTTCTACAAATACTGATGGCCCATAAAGCCCAGAGGCACAAACATCCTTCGGTCACTGAAACTAGCCCCCTTCCTAGTCCCTATTTCAGTCCTTTAGATACTGTGGAGTACCTCTTCCTAAACTAGAAACCACAATCTCTATACTTAGGGAACCTCTTCTCACCTGCATGCTGTATGGCTGATATCCCATAGAGACAGACTGGTTCCCTATATAGCCCATTGTACTGGACTGCGGAGGCTGAGAAATGGGTGGGAGGCTCTGTGGGGCCTGAGAGGCGACATTCTGCAAAGGGAAGGTAAAGGAAGGCAAGTTTCCCAGTCATCAATGTGTGTATGTATATATATACACAGACAGACACACACATACTCTTCTCTCTCTCCCTCTCTCTCTCACTCACTCTCCTGGAAACTCATAGGATTAATGAGATGGTAGCCCTGACTCTTCTACCAAGAAAAAGAAGCTACCTTTTTGCCTCCTCAATGGTCATCTTCTACTTCCTTACCTGATAGCCTTGTGTGGGGGTTGGCTGGTAGGAAGAGTAGGCTGGATTTGTGGTAGGCACAGGCTGCCCCTGCTGAGTTGCCTGTCCAGCACCTGCCCCTGCCTGGTACATGTAGGCGCTCACCATATTAGGATCTGTGGTAGGAAAAAAATGGTGGATTTCCAAGTTTAGCTTTCCTGGTTATGAATCAGCAGCTTAATTACCCTGTGATGCCCATAGTCTTATTACCTGTTCCAGCCACTGGCATGCTAGAGTAGGGTCCACTGCCTGCCTGTGCTGGTTGGTTCATATATACTGTGTGCATAGGGGAGCCCTCCACTGAGCCTGCCGGGCTGAAGGTACCAGGGAAATTCGTAGGGCCAGAAGGCTGGTATATCACCCCACCTGCTGGGGGCATGGCCTGTAGCTAGTAAAACGAAAAATAAGAGGTCATTAGAGATAGGACACTTGGCACAAAATGTCTGCTTGGAGACAGGATGAGCAGATAACCACATACCTGGGCATAAGGCAAGGAGAAAGCTGGCATCTGTGCTCGCATCTGAATTGTCTGCTTCTGCTGTTCCAGGCGCATCTGCCGCTCCTTTTCCTGTTCCTGTAGGCGCTGAATGGCCAACTGCCTTTGCATTTCTAGGTATTCCTGGAGGGGAAGGGCAGGATTGACAAGGCACTCTATCAGTTTCTTCCCTAGGAATAAGGAGTCACAGCACAAACACTGACGACCTGCAGGGAACTACTGGGGGAGAGAACACTTGGAATCAGAAGACCCAGGTTTAAATTTTGACTCAGACACTCACAGGCTGTGAAACCTTAGACAAGCCATTTAACATCTCTAAGCTTCAGTTTTCTTATCAATAAAATGGAGAAAATACTTACAATATCCACCCAACAGGGTTTTGGTTTTTTTGGGGGGAAAAGTACTTTGTAAACCCGCTATATGAATGCAAGCTGTGACTTTTACTCTCACAGCTCAGGAGGTGAGGAATAGAAGACCCCAGTGTCCTCATCTTTAGTGACACAAGAGGGCATGTCTTATTCCTGAATCGTGGAATCCAGATGCTGAAAGGGATCCAAGGGCTTCAACTTAAAGCCTGACTACACCTGGATGCCTACCTGAAGGTGCCCCTCTACAACATTCAGGTCATACAGCAGAATTGCTATGGTACAGGGGGAGTTTTTCATTAAATTCCTGTGGTGCTATCCTTCCTGAAGGAGCTCATCCCTCTTCTGCATACACAGCCCTCCCTGCTCTCAGTTGAGCCCTTAGGGGAAAGCAGAACTTGGCTATTGCCTCTTCCGAGCCTGCAATAAGCTGTCTTTTCTCTAAGCTAAACACACCCAGTTTTTAGAAAGGATTGGCTCTCTCCATCTGAACGTTCCCACTAAAGAAATAGGCCTTGCTCACCTGCTTCTTCTGCCTCATGATTTCCAGTTTCTGGGCCAGCTGGATCTGACGCTGACGCTCTGCCTCTTCAGCTGCCCGGCGCAGTTTCTCCCTGTGCTCCTCTCGGAGGGCATTGAGTGCTCCCCGGGCATCTCGGATCTGGGCCAGTTTATCTTGAAGTCCCTCATAATACACTGTGGGGAAGGGGCAAAAAGCATGAAGTCCCCTTTATGTGAATGCCCCCCACACAACCGTGGCTCTATCTGTCGAGATGTTGGGTCATCTCCATCGTGCACATGCTGGAACAGTTCTGATCTCGAGCAGTGCTAAGCAGAACCCTCCCAGTATAGGCATGGGTCTGGAATGACTTCCTCTATGCCGTTACTAATGTCACAGTTAGGAGAAGAAAGGCACAGCCTACACCTGGCTGGCTCCTCTCCATAAAGTACAGGGTGACCTTGCAAGTCATTGGCAACAAGCTGTGGTGCTAAGCCTCTGTGTGAGGCCTCTGCTGAAGAGGCGGCATCCAACACAGGGGGTTCCAAAAGTCTCAGTAAAAAGTTAAGCTATTAGAAATGCGTCTCTAACAGGCTCTAAGGACCCTCACAGTGCAGAAAGAGAGAGGACTCCCAAGAGGCAATAAGCTCCCGGTCACAAGGATTGTATCTTTGGCCACCTTGTACCACCTGGGAACCTAGAAGATACAGAGTGTACATGTAATAAATACTTGATTAATTGAGCACTGAGCCTAAAGAATAACTAATTTCTTAACTTACATATCATGTGCAACTGAACATTTTTTCACCTATGGCAAAAACTGGTTGTTACTGTTTTGAGGAAGAAAGGTATGGTGACAACCTAACCCAGTCTCACTGGGATAGGAGGCTGCACAGCCCTTGCTCCCAGGAAGGTTGGGAAGGAAAAGGCAGTTCTAGAGAAGTATACCACAGACATGACCCTAGGGGTGGTGGAGGCTGAGCTGCCCTATGTTACTATCCCAGAAGCAAAACCCCATTTGACCTGTGCTAGTTATAGCTGAGATGGCATTAGGAGACAGTTAGCGATCTCTATTAGACTGAATAAGTAAAATGAGAAAGACCACTGGATATGACTTCCAACAAGAAGGAATTCCAAAATGTCAGATAATACGGACACTAGGCTGTTAGGTCACAGTGGGAAGTAGGGTATGGTTGAAGTAGAGCGAGAGACCAGAAATCACGTACGCCTTCGCTCATCCAGCTGGTTGAGCAGCTCCAGTAGTTGGGGGTGCATGTTATTAATAGACTGGAAGAGGGAGAGCACAGCTGAGTCATTGGTGATGCTCCGTCCCCTCATATGGTTGCTCTTCATGCGGTTAACAAAGGTGGTGACAGCGTTCTGTAAAGCCTTCAGGAACTGCTCATGGTTCTCCTCGGACTCCCCATTCTGGTACTGCTGCTGGAGACAAAGCAAAGCAGATTGCCAAGTACTGCTTACAGCCACCTAAGCTCAGACTTCCCAGGGCAAGGGACCATTCTAATAGGCCTTCAGCACTGTAACACTAGAAGGAAGCTAATTCCTCTTAATGCTTTGTGATAAATCCTTTCTTCTCCTCACCGTGGGAGGTAGGAGGCCTCTTTTACCTCTACAAGGCTCCAGTTCTTGCTCTGTTGTCTAACAAACCCAGAATGCCAAGTTGGGGGAGAGGGGTGGGGGGTGGGGGGGTTGAAAGGGCGGGGTGTGGGACAAAAGCCCAGGAACTAACATTCCACTTTTCTGGGGGTGGCTCCAGACACAATCTGGACCCTGGGGCTCATCCTAGGGCAGGCTCAAGCTAACCCTAGGGCCTCCAGTCCACAAGTGACATTCCAGATCCACTCTAACCACTAAGTAGCTCACCTTTCACACCAGACCCACCTCCCTCAGGTCCTTGGGGTCAAGGTTACTGGCATCCAGTTAGAAAAGCAGGGTCACTAAGTGACCCAGATCACACTCCTAGGACTGGAATCAGCTCAGTCCTGATCAGAGGAGGCCAGGGTAGACTAGTTAGGGCATTCCCCTCACCGTGACGCTTCCCTCCTGCTTGTTAGCCTAGTGGGCCATTTTTCCAGGGTGCCTGAGACCCTGCTGGTCGGCCCCTTGAGGACTGCTTGCTGAGATGGACAACATTATTAAGCTTATGGGCTGGGCCAAGCAACAGCTTACCTCACTAAAGGGGCCACCGGAGGGAGTTATGGGCTGAGAGTCTGTTTCCGGGAGGGGAGTCTGGAAAAGACCAGAGGTTCAGTGGGGGCCTGTCACCTTAAATCTTTCCCCCAAACCCTCCCCCAAGGGCAGGACACATGGACAAGCTGCTGGGGCCACCCTGCTACCTCTAGCATGTTTACTGGGGTGGCATGTCCTTCTGTAGGCTGGGGAGCAGAGTCTGCCAGAGGAGCAGGGGCTGACGGTGTGGGGCTTTTCTGAACTTCTTCTTGCTTCTTCTCCCAGTAGTTCCGGTTGAGGTACCGAGCAAGCTGCAAGAAGGAACAGTGGGAAAAAGTCACTTCTGTGGGCCAGGAAAAGGAGGAGAGACAGTACAGAACAAGCAGTCATTCCCCTACCTCAGGGTCAATATCTTCAGCCAAGGGGGCGGATGAGTTCTGGGGACAAAAAGAGGATATTCTGAGACAGTCACTCCCTACAAAGACAACAGGCACCCCATCATAATTAAACACGCACAGTGGAAGAAGACGGAGAATCCAGGAAAACCAGCTCCACAGGAGGCACAGAGGGCAAGCCCAGGACTTGGCATATACCACTCCTCCGGCTCCCTCGTTCATACCCACTGATCCCTGGGGAGCATTCTTACAAGGAGACAGATTCAAACAGTGAATTACAGATCAGTTAGCTAGCTCACAGCTCTGACCTCACTCCTTTGCTCAAAAATCTCCAAGAGTTGACACTATGAAGCCCAAAGTCCCATTATTCAGCAGTGAAAGCTCACAGTTCCCACCCTTTCTCCTTCCCAGTTTTTTCCCCAACTAGGTTTCTTTGAGCACTCCACATTACAGTCCAAGGGAACAACTTTTCATCCCCTGAATAGTTACTTTCCCGCCCCCCTTGCAGATGTTCATGACATTCCCCTACCCAGAATACCCTCTTGACCATCTGTGCTTGCTTGAATCCTATATATCCTTTACGAACCAGATAAGACTATCATCCTCATGCAACTTTCTTGGACTCCCTTCCTCACTCACCCCAGCTGAAAGCGATGTTCGCTTCCTTTTCATTCATACCCCATCTCACGGTACTTATCTGACTAGTATTTGTGTGCATTTCTTATGTCTCCTACTAAATTGTGGAAAACTTAAGGGTCAGAAACATGGCTTATTCTTCTTTGCATGTACCCATGAATTCTAACATAATATCCTTCATGTGGTAGCGGGCTAAATCTCTAAAGTGCCTTCCAAATCTAAAGTCCTGGTTCCTACGAATGACCAAAAAAGAGCCATCAGGTTCAGTGAGGATGAGAGCCTGGGCCCACTTGGTGGCTTTGAAATGACTTGTACTCATTTTGTCAGGTACTGTCTGTCCCCTCAGAGACAGTTCCTTAAGGAAGAAGGCAACTTCATCTTGAAAATGTAAATAAGATAAGATATACCACCCTCTGATTCTGAAGAAAAGGTTTCAAGTGGGTCTGCTCACCACAAAGGGGACCTTACCACAGGAGAAGAATACAAGGTGCCAGCAGGGGGGGCAGATGAAGTCACAGGTGTGGGCTCTGCCTTTGGATACATGGTATATGTTGTCTTTTGCCTCTGAAATAGAGTGGAGACCATAGTCTTTCAAGAAAGAGCAATTAAGAAACAGCATGAGCGGACAATTCCTTCTTTCAGCCTAACACCTCTGTTCAAGTGAGCCCCTTCAGCCCATGCTGACGTTATCAAGTGAAAACCTGAGGACTCTAGAAGGCAGGGACTGGCTTAATGAGGCCTTCTCTTTTCTGTGTCAAAGCAGGGTCCTGCACCGAGCGGGGCCCTGAATCTAGGGGCCCCTTGGCAGCACACTCACTCACCATCCTCTCCTTTTCCTCGGCCTCTGACTGTGACAGGGCGATGGCCAGCTGCAGCTCTTCTTCTTCCTGCAGGGCTGTCTCGTCCCTCTTGGGAGGCAACTAGCACAGGGAGAGCTGGGTAAGAGGCTAATGTCCAGGGAAGATAAACCATACAAGACCCCTGGGAAAGTGGGAGCAGGGATGAGGAGAAGGGAGGAGGAAGCTCCTTCCCAAGTCCAGGTCGTGGAGAGAGGCTACCTATTGGGAAGCTTCGTACCTGAGACTGCTGGGACAGGGGGCTGGTCAGGTACTCCGGAGGCAGCTCTGTTGTGGAGCTTGCTTTACCTTCAGCCTTCCTAAGGAGAAAATAGTGTCAAAGATTACTGAGTGATAAAAATCCTATGACACTTTTCAAAGTAGCAATTCCCACCCCTAAAACCAGCTCCCCAACAATGTTATTTCCTATTCGACAGGATCAGAATGGAGTGAAACAGACTCCACAAGACACAAGTGGTCTCACTGCTTTGTAGTCACAGAGGAATACTTGGAACAGCAGCGCTTCTCTGTACTGCGCACCTTATACTTGGATAGCGTTTTACCTCAGTTCACGTGCTTTATATGCATTATCTTATTTGTTACAACAACCTGGAAGGCACAGAGGACAAATATTCTCAAGTCCAAAAGGATAGTCCAAATAGGATAGGGGATTTTCTGTCACTATGTGGCAGTTAACTTTTCAAAGTACCTTTATTTCAATTATTTTATCAATTTGGGGTATCGGTACCAGATTTCAAACTAGGAAGTAGTAATCATTAAAACAATTTGGTTCTGGTTAAAAAACAAAAGACAAAATCAGTTGACGAGGTAAGATATATAGCGTAATGATGCAATTAAACACAGTAGTCTAGTATTCAACAAATTCAGGATCCGAGTTATTAGGGAAAGGACTCACTACTTGACAAAAGCTTCTATTAAAACAGAATGGTGGCCTGGCAGAGATTGAGGTAAGCTCCAAATGGATGTGTGACTTAAATATAAAGTCGCGTCATAAATTGGAGGAGGAAAGAGGAAATGACCTTTCAGATCCAATAGTAGGGAAAAAGTTCATGACCAAACAAGTAATAAAGAGTATTCTTCAAGTTAAATGGACAATGTTGATTCTATAAAATAAAGTTTTTGCACACCCACAGCTATCTAATGTAGTAAAAATTAGAAGCTAAAGAGGCAACTGGGAAAAATTTTTTTTAAAAATTCTTTAAATCTTTAAATTCTTAAAAAATCTTTATCAAAGATTTCATTTCCAAGCTATACAAGGACCTGATTCAATGCTATCATATCAAGAACCATTCCCCAAAATAAAACTGATCAACGGATATGAACAGGTAGTTTGCTAAGGAAGAAATCAAGGCTATCAGTAATCATATGAAAAAATCATCTTTGAAGTCACTAAAAATCAGAGAAATGCAAATTTAAGCAACTTTGAGTTTCCAAAGGTAATGCTGGAGGAGCTGTGAGAACACAGGTATGACAGTGCTTTAGGGCAGCGCTTCATAAACTGTGGGCTGGGGTCCTGACCTAAGGTTCAAGATGTGCTGAAGAGGCTTTGAGCAGAAAAAGTTTAAGAAGCCCTGCATGGAGGTATGAATTAATTGATCCAGTCATTCTAGAAAGCCATTCTGAACTATGCCCACAAAGCCACCACAACATACAGACCTACTCTTTTTTTTTTTTTTGAGGGGAGAAGGCACGGCAATTGGGGTTAAGTGACTTGCCCAAGGTCAAACAGCTAGTGTGTCAAGTGTCTGAGTCTGAATTTGAACTCAAGTCCTCCTGACTCCAGGGCCAGTGTTCTACTCATTGCGCCACCTAGCTGACCCTGTGGATTTTTTTTGGTGGGGGGAGACTTGAGGGATGGGAAGTTGGCCAGCATAGCCTGGCAAAAGGAACTACTTGCTGTGCCATCTAGCTGCCCCCAGACCTACTCTTTGACCCGGCTATACCACTGAGCCTATACCCTCAAAGAAATCGAAGAAGAAAGGAAACGATTTTGATTTAGAAATGTTTCTACAGTAGCTTTTCTTGAGGTCACCAAAAACTCAAAACAATGGGGCTGTCCTATTAGGAGGAACGAGTTGTATATGAAGGAATAACTAGAATGATATCGTTACCTTGTATTGTGTACTTTACACTTGTATTGGCATATTGCCCCTGTTCCTAAATAAAGTGTGGCAGACCAGGGGAACATTGTACAAAATGACAGCAGTAGTGTATGAATGAATAACGTGAAAGACTTAGCTACTCTGATCACGATAATGATCCAATATGATTCTGAAGGACCCAGGATGAAAAAAATGCTATCTACTTCCAGAGAGAGAACTGATGAACTCTGGAGTGCAGACTAAAGCATACTTTTAAAGATGCTTCAAAACGCTAATAATTAGAGAATCGAGAATTAAGGCACTGAGGTTCTACTTCACAATCAGTCAATCCATAAACATTTGTTAAGCACCTAATGTGGCAGGCAGTGGTGCTAAATACTGTGCCATACCCACTAGATTAATAAAGTTGGAAAAATAAAGGTTGGAAGAGCTACAGGAAAAAAGGTACACTGATGCAGAGCTGGTGTAGCTAGGAATTGGTCTGGCCTTCTGGAAAGCAACCTGGAACTATGCACAACAATTACTGAAGAGGGCATGTACTCTGACTCAGCTGTACCACTCTAGGGTAATACAACAAAGAGATCAAAGGAAGAGGAAAAGGTCCTATGTGTACAAAAATATTCATGGCAGCTCTTCTTGTGGTGGCAAAATGATGACAGTGCTCAATTAGGGAATAGCTGAATAAACTGTGTCATATGAATATCATGGAATATTAATATTATTGTGTTATAAAAAACTAGAGAAAAGGCAGTATCAAAGAGACCTGTGTGAAGTAACATAGAATTAATTGAGCAGAACAAGAACAAAAACAAACTTCACTGACTTAAAATGCTCATCACCTAATGACCACGCTCCAGTCAAGGAATAAAGAATGCCTCTCACAGTGCACCAGAGACACTAAAACACAGAATGAGAAATGCATTTTTGGGTGTGACAAGGTGGGATTTCGTTCTGTCAGACTAAGCTCATGGATGTATTGAGGGGTTTATCTGTTCTTTTTCTTTTTTTTAATTATTTAATATATTTAGTTTTCAGCGTTGATTTTCACAGGAGTTTGAATTACAAATTTTCTCCCCATTTCTACCCTCCTCCCACTTCAAGATGGTGTATATTCTGGTTATCCTGTTCCCCAGTCAGCGCTCTCTTCTGTCACCCCACTCCCCTCCCATCCCCTTTTCCCTTTCTTTCTTGTAGGGCAAGATAAATTTCTATGCCCCATTGCCTGTGTATCTTATTTTCTAGTTTCATGCAAAAACTTTTGTTTTAGTTTTTGAACACCTATTTTTTAAAACTTTGAGTTCCAAATTCTCTCCCCTCTTCCCTTCCCACCCACCCTCCCTAAGCAATTCAACATGGGCCACATGCGTATCATTATGCATAACCCTTCCACAACACTCATGTTGTGAAAGACTAACTATATTTTGCTTCTTCCTAACCTATCCCCCTTTATTGAATTTTCTCCCTTGACCTTTTTGAAAAGTGTTTGTTTTTGATTA
>JAQQSZ010015565.1:0-11241 GCA_028646595.1 Phalanger gymnotis | reverse complement strand
TTGGGTATACAGAATTCTCCAAGCAGAAGGCATCAAAAAATTTATTCAGGGCCCAGAGCAACAAATTAGCGAACCAACCTCCCCATTCCAGTATTGTGAACACAAGCCTCCAGGCCCAGTAGGCCCGCCTCACAAGAGTAGCCAGGAGGCCACAGAAAAATAAGATGGCATAAATCATATTCACCGGCCTCAAGACCTCACTCGAACTCCTGGGTCCACACAGGGGTTGGCTCTGCTTCAAATTTTTTTCCAGCTGTAGTTTTTTCGCCTCTCCTCGAAGCCAAGCCTCTGGCGTCCTCAAGTCCTGCCTCAACGACTAGAGACCAGAGTCCAGAGACCCATTGGTTCCCTAATTGGCCCCTTTTAAGTCCTTAACCTACGCCCACACAGGTTTCACACCTGATAGGGCTTTGGGCCTGGGACTTAGCCTTTAACAGGTGAAAGTACTTTCACCGTAAACAAAAGCCAAACTCCTCAAGGGCACCCGTTAAACTAAGCCCATTTTGCCTTACTGGCACATGCACAAGCTATATAATTCTGGGAAAGTCATCTAACCTCTATCTATATTTTATATCTGGGGGCACACTCACCTGAATGTGAGCCCTTTCCCCTCAAACAAGGTACTGAGCTCAGGGTCAAGGTATTCCTGATGGCCCAGAGTATGTACCCATGGAAACCAGCGTCCTGCTTAAACAGTTGATTTCAGGGTGAAGGTACTGACATTCAGCTTATTTTGAGTTTTATGTGCATTTCATTACATGAAATTTGATGATCCATGTATACCACAAAGGTCAATTTTCTGTGAAATGAAATATTCAATTAAGCTCAATATCCTAGTCTCCTTAGAGCAAAACAGTAACCTTTATTTTGATGTTTTTTGCTCTCCTCAAAAAACAGATGCCACATGCCTCTGTACATGAATATCTGCCAAAGTCAATTTGCTGTTTCATTTCCAAATTATTCAGAATGGTGGTTTGTGTTGCTAGGCACTGATCAATCTGAAATATCTGGGAGAGTCCAGAATACATCTAGAATGTAGTCATCAAGCCTCAGTAGATTTTCACTGACAGCTTCCATGTGGACTCCAAAGGAGAGCTTGCTTGCCAAGAAGATTATGACTGTGAATCTTGGGTGGGGGCCCAAGTTGTCCAGATGGAGCTGCTTTCATATTTCTTCTGTGAATGTAGAGACCTAGCCTTCTCTCTGACGAAGATAATGAGTGGCTTTGGCCTCATCATGTAATCAGGAAAATGCGGTCATCAGAGTTGGAATGGCCACAGGCACCTCCCCTTTCTTTTATTCCTGTAGTATACATATGAAGACTAGGCCTCTATCTGATCCAATTGGGAGTTATACAGGGTGAGGTTTGTCCCCATACCATTGATCCTATTTGGAGAACTGAATAATCCTGGTGTAATTTCCCCAACTTGTATTCAAGGAAAACAAGAGTCACTGCTGGTTGACTGTGAAGAAAAAATAATTAAAAATATATAAAAATGAAAACTCCATAGCTGTGATCAGCACAGAGATCCAAGCAGCGCTCTTTCTGGGCCTTCTGATTCCTGGTGCTTGTCTTCTCTCTGTTGCATTTAGGCTCATATACTTATTAATAAGGAATGCAAGTGAAATTCCTGTGGTCAACCCACACTTATTCCAGGGCTGCTTGCTCCAGGGTGGGGATCATTCAGATTCTCAGATTCTCCTCTCAAGCTCTCCTCTTCAAGCCATTCGATGCATGGTTGCTTACCCAAACCAAAGTGGTTACCACACTAAGTCCAAGGGGACACTGATACATCAAATCAAAAGTTCAGCACTGTATATTGGAAGTCCTGTATGTTGAAAAGGAACCAGATTAAAAAAGAGGCCTATATTCCAGTCCTGTTTTTGCCACTCATCAGTGGCTTTGCCTTAGACAAGTCATTGAAAAAAAATCTAGGCTTTGTTCTCCTCACCTGTGGAATTGGAGGGTTAGAATTTAGGATTCAGGCATAGAAGTATTTTAGACGTAATGTTATCAGCACCTAAGTAGTACACTGGATAGAGCTCTGGGCTTGGAGTCAGGAAGACTTAAATTCAAATCCAAACTCAGACACTTACTAGTTGTATGACCCTGGGCAAGTCACTTAACCTCTGTCTACCTTACTCACAGCTCTTTTGATGAAATGAGATAATTTTTCTAAAGCACTTTTCATAGCCCCTGGCATATAGTAGGTACTTAAATGCTTATTTCCTTCTATCTTTTCTTCCTAAAGAGGGAGTTAGAGATTGTATCAGAGAGGGCAAGTATTTTGTCCATGGTTGCACAGCTCAAAAGATATAGAAACTGGATTTGAACCCCATTCCTCTGACAAGAGATCCAAAGTTCTAATATAGAATTCCATGATTATAAGATACTGGATACAATATATGTACCTGCTGATAGAATATAAGTATTTTGAAAGTAGAGACAATTTTATTTTTGCCTTTGTAGCCTTAGTGAGTAGAACGGTGCTTGGCAAATTGTAAATATTTTAACATAAACGTTTTGATTGTTTGGGGGTTGTATTATAGGCTTGTTTTATATATCTATGCCAGAAACTCAAAAGGTGACAATATCTGTAAATAATGTTATATTCCATATTGATTTTTAAGAATATAAGATATACATGACTATGTCTGTATCCTAAAGACATCCAAAAGAGGGGAAAAGGATGTATTTGTACAAATATATTTACAGCAGCTCTTTTTGTGGTTTCTGAGAATTGGAAATCAAAGAGATGCTCATCAATTAGGGAATGGCTAAATGATTGTAATTGAATATTATTGTACTATAAGAAATGACAAGCAGAATGCTTTCAGAAAAACCTGAAAAGACTTACATGAACTGATGCATAATGAAATGAATGAAAACTAGGAGAATGTTGTTCACAGTAATGGCAGTATTATTCAATGAAGAATTGTGAATGACTTAGCTATTCTCAGCATTACAATGATCCAAGACAATCCCAAAGGACTAATGATGAATCATACTATCCACCTCCAGAGCAAGAACTGATATTATCTGAGTACAAATTGAGGCAAATAAGGGGTTAAGTGACTTGCTCAGTGTCACACAGCTAATAAGTGTCTATGGCTGGATTTGAACTTAGCTCCTCCTGATTCTAGGACCAGTGCTCTATCCACTGAGACAAAAATACATGAAAATGTCTAACATTGCCAAACTGCTTATAAGCTTTGTAAGGCTTTTTAAAGGTAAAGTTTGTTATTCCCAAGCAATAATATTACTTTTTTATTACTTTTCAAAAAATAAGAAATCCAGCTCTTTTCCTCCCCAGTAGTATTAAATCCTTCAACATGGCCACTCTAACACACAATGCTCTTATTTCAACAATTTTGTTACCGCTCGCAAGAGTTTTGCACCTGCCTTCTTGATATGGTAAAATGAAAAGAACACCATGCAAGGAATTCAAAGAAAGGTTTTAGTTCTATTGCAAGTACAAATAGTTGTGTGACCTTGGGTAACTCCTTTGTTACCTCAACCTCAGTTTCCTTTCTCTCTAATGAGGACAATAATAGCCATGATACCTGTAAGTGAAGGTTTTTGAGAGGCTCAGGTGAGATAATAAATGTAAAAATACTCTGCAAAGCTTGAAAACTTACTTTATACATATTTTGTAACTCAGTGGTTCAGTGGTATCCAACTTTTTGTGACCCTATGGAAAAAGATACTGGGGTGATTTGTCATTTCTTTCTCTCATGTGTCCTCATTTACAGTTGAGGAACTGAGGCAAATAGGGGTTATGTGACTTGCCTAGGGTCTCATAACTAGTATCTGATACCAGATAGTATCTGAGATCAAATTTGAATTCAGATCTTCCTGACTCCAGGCCTGGTACCTTATCCACTGTACCCCCTAGTGCCCTACACATATACAATATTATTATTCTTGTTCATTCATTTTCAGTTGTATCTTACTCTTTGTGACCCCATTTGGGGTTTTCGTCCCAGAGACACTAGAAAGGATTCCTATTTCCTTCTCCAGCTCATTTTACACATGAGGAAACAGAGGCAAACAGGAGTAACTGACTTGTCCAGGGTCACACAACTATTAAATGTCCAAAGCCAGATTTGAATTCAGAAAGATGAATCCTCCTGAGTCCAGGTCTGGCACTCTGTCCACTGTGCCACCTAGCTGCCTCATCTTATTATTAGAAACACATATGCTTGTAAGCCATTTAAGAAACACTAAGGTGATAAGGAAAATTTTCTCATGAAACTCACGATCTATGGGCTGTCTTTTATTTAGTATTTTATTTTTCCCTAACTACATGTAAAAACAATTTTAACACTTATTTTCCTAACTTTGAATTCCAAGTTCTCTCCCTTCCTCCTTCCCAACCCTTCTCATTCAGAAGGAAAGTAATTCAATAGAAGCTATACATGTTCAGTCATGGAAAACATATTTCCATACTGGTCATGTTGTGAAATAAAGCATAGACTCCCCAAAAAATCCTCAAGAAAAAAAGGTAAAAAATAGTATGCTTCTGTCTGTATTCAGATACCATAAGTTCTTTCTCTGAAAATGGGTAGCATTTTTCATCATGAATCCTTCAGAGCTGTCTTGGATCATTGTATTGTAGAGAACATCTAAGTCATTCACAGCTTATCATCTTAAAATACTGTAGTTACTTTGTGCACAGTACATTTCACTTTGCATCAGCTCACATCAGACTTTCCAAGTTTTTTGGATAGCATCCTGCTTATCATTTCCTTCTTCATTAATAGTATTCTACTTCATTCTGCTTCATCAATAGTATTGCACCACAATCACATAACACAATTTGTTCAGCCATTCTCCAATTGATGGACACCCTCTCAATTTCCAATTATTTGCCCCCAGAAAAGAGCTGCTATAAATATTTTTGTACATATAGGTCCTTTTCCCTTTTTTTGTTTTTTCATCTCTTTTTGGATTCAGGTCTAATAATGGTATTGCTAGGTCAAAGAGTATGCATGATTTTATAGCACTTTGTCCATAGTTCCAAATTGCTCTATAGAATGATTGAATCAGTTAACAACTCCACCAACAGTGTATTAATGTCTCATTTTACTACATCCCCTCCAACACTTGTCTTTTTCATTTCCTGCCCTATTAGCCAATCCAACAGGTATGAGGTAGTACCTCAAAATTCTTTTAATTTGCATTTCTCCAATCAATAGTAATTTAGAGCATTTTTCATATGGCTATAGATAACTTTGATTACTTCATCTGAAAACTGTTCATATCTTTTGATCATTTATTGGGGAATGGCTCTTACTTTCATAAATTTCAATCATTTCTCTATTGATAAATGAAGGCTTTATCAGAGAAACTTGCTTTAATTTTTTTCCCACAGAATAATTGCCGATTGTATTTCCTTCTATCCTATTCCTCTCATTTATTCTATTTTCTCTCTCTTTCACCCTGTCTCTCCTCAAAAGTGTTTTGCTTCTGACTACCCCACCCCCAATCTGCTCTCCCTTCAATTACCCCCCCACACACACACATCCCCTGACTTCTCATCCCTTTCGCCTCCTACTTTCCTGAAGGGAAAGATGGATTTCTATACCCAATCGACAGTGTGTGTACGTGTGTGTGTGTGTGTGTGTGTGTGTGTGTGTGTGTGTGTGTGTTGTTCCCCTCTTGAACAATTCTGATGAGAGTAAGGTTTGCTCACTCTTCCCTTCACCTCTCCTGTCTACCTCAACACTGTAAAAGTTTTTTTTTCTTGCCTCTTTCATGTGACATAATTTACCACATTCTACCTTTCCCTTTCCCTTTTTCCTACTGTGTTCCTCTTTCTCACCCCTCAATTTTTTTCAGATATCATTCTTTCATATTCAACCTGTGCCCTCTGTCTGTATACACTACTTATAACTGCCCTAATAATGAGAATGTTTTTATGAGTTACAAGCATCATCTTCTCATGTAGGGATATAAACAGTTTAACCTTATAAAGTCCCTTATGATTTCCCTTTCTGTTTATCATTTTATGTCTCTCTTGAGTCTTGTATTTGAAAGTCAAATTTTCTATTCAGCCCTGGTCTTTTCATCAGGAATGCATGAAAGCCCTCTATTTCATTGAATATCATTTTCCCCCTGAAGGATTACACTCAGTTTTATTGGACAGGTGATTCTTGGTTGTAATCCTAGCTCCTTCCCTCTCTGGAATATCATATTCCAAAGCTTCTGTTTATTTAATGTAGAAGCTGCTAAATCTTGTATTATCCTGATTGTGGCTCCATAATACTTGAATTGTTTCTTTCTGGTTGCTTGCAATATTTTCTCCTTGACCTGGGAGCTCTGGAATTTGGCTATAACATTCCTGAGAGTTTTGGGTGGGGGATCTCTTTCAGGAGGTGATCAGTGGACTTTTACAATTTCCATTTTACTCTGTGGTTCTAGAATATCAGGGCAATTTTACTTGATAATTTCTTGAAAGATGATGTCTAGGCTCTTTTTATGATCATGACTGTCAGGTAGTCCAATAATTTGAAATTATCTCTCTTGGATCTGTTTTTCAGGTAAGTTGTTTTTCCAATGAGATATTCCATATTGTCTTCTATTTTTCATTCTTTTGGTTTTGTTTTATTGTTTCTTGATTTCTCATAAAGACAATTACTTCCATTTGCTCACTAATTTTTAAGGAATTATTTTCTTCAGTGAGCTTCTGTACCTCCTTTTCCATTTGGCCAATTCTACTTTTTTCCCTTAATAGGATTTTTTTCAATTACATGTAAAGATAGCTTTTGACATTATTTTTTGTAAAATTTTGAATTCCAAATTTTTCTTACTTCCACCCTTGCCTCCCCATTTCCAAAGACAGCAAGCAATCTTATGTAAGTTATACATGCAGAGTCATGTTAAACATATTTCCATATTAGTCATATTGTGAAAAAAGAATTGAAAAAAAGGGAAAAACCATGAGAAAGAAAAAATTTAAAAAGTGAAAAGGGTATGCTTCGATCTCCATTCAGACTCCATAGTTCTTTCTCTGAATGTGGTTACCATTTTTCATCATGAGTCTTTAGAATTGTCTTGGATCATTGTATTGCTGAGAAGAGCTAAGTCTATCATAGTTAATCATCTCACAATGTTGCTGTTGCTGTGTACAGTCTTCTTCTGGTTCTGCTTACTTCACTCAGTATCATTTCATGTAAGTGTTTTCAGGTCTTTTTTTCTGAAATCTGACTGCTCATCCTTTCTTATAGAAGAATAGTATTCCATTACATTCATATGCCACAACTTATTCAGCCATTCCCCAATTGATGGGTATGCCCTTGATTTCCAATTCTTGGCCACAACAAAAAGAGCTGCTATAAATATTTTGGTACATAGTGGGTCCTTTTCCCTTTTTGATGATCTCTTTGGGATACAGACCTAGAAGTGATATTACTGGATCAAAGGGTATGCATAGTGTTATTACCATTGGGCATAGTTCCAAATTGCTCTCCAGAATGGTTGGATCAGTTCTTAACTCCATCAACAGTGTGTAAATGTTCCAATTTTCCCACATCTTCTACAACATTTATCATTTTTCTGTTTTATCACATTGGACAATCTGATGGGTGTAATGTGGTAAGTCAGAGTTGTTTGAATTTGCATTCCTCTAATTAATAGTGATTTACAGTATTTCTTCATATATTTTTTCATATATTTTATATATTATAACTTTCATATGTATTATATATTATAACTTTAATTTCTTCATCTGAAAAATGCCTTTTAATATCCTTTGATCGTTTATCAATTGGTGAATTCTACTTTTTAAGGAGCTTTTTTGTCCTTCAGTAAATTTCTGTGCCTCTTTTTCCACTTGTCCAATTCTGCTGTTTAAGACCTTCTTCTTATTGGAATTTTGTACCTCTTTTACCATTTGGCCTATTTTGTTTTTAAGATGTTATTTTCTTCAGGATTTTTAAGTCTCTTTTACCAAGCTGTTGACTCTTTTTTTTCATGATTTTCTGGCATCACTCTTATTTTTCTTCCCAAATTTTCTTCTACCTCTCTTACTTGATTTTCAATATCCTTTTTCAGGTCTTCCATGGCCTAAGACCAATTCACATATTTCTTGGAGGAGTGTTGACTTTGTTATCTTCTTCTGAGTGTGTATTTTTATCTTCCTTGTCACCATAGTAATTTTCTATGGTCAGATTTTTTCTCTTGGTTGCTCTTTTTTCCAGTCTATTTCTTGATATTTAACTCTTTGGTAAGTTCTTTGTAAGACTTTGTAAATCTCTTTGTTGAAGTGGGGCTCTGCTTCCAGGGTAGAAGGCAAACTGTCTCAAGCTTCAGGGGTTTTATGCAGCTATTTTCAGAGATTCTTCTAGGGCCCTGAGAGTTTTCAGTTCTTCCAAGTTGGTATGATGTAAGGAGAGATATGTTTACTCGTCTCCTGGCCTGCAATCTGGTCTGCGAATGACCACAAGCCTTCTTTTCTGCTCTGGAACTGATAAGGGTCCTTATTCCACTGCAGCTGCAAGCTCTGGTGTGCTAGTGCTCCTTCTTGCCCTGATACTGCAACCTGGGACTGCAACCTAGATCTGAGTATGAAAAGCAATAGAATCCTGCTTCCAGTGCCAGCAAAGAGACCCTGTAGTCTCCTTCTAATCAGTCATTCAACCCCCTTACCACCTTTTGTCTAAGAGCTCCAGAAGCAGCTGTTCCCACTGCTGATTCAGTGGCTCCCAAGGCCTGCTCCTGGTTTTCTGGGGCTGGGCCTGCACTATACTGTGCTCCATTCTTACCCAGGCATGATGGACCTTTCTTGCCAAGTTGTCTTTGACTAGAAAATTATTTCATCCTGTCCTTTTGTGAGTTCTGCAACTCCAGGATGTTTAATGGCATTATTTAAAGATGTTCAGGGTGGTTTTGGGAAGAGATCAGGGGAGTAGTTGCCTTTTCTCTGCCATCTTGGCTTCGCCTCTTTGGCTGAGTCTTAAAGGAAGATAAAGATTCTAAGAAGCAAAGATGAGAAAAAAAAATGTCTTCTAGACAGTGGTTGGGGGACGGCCTATGCAAAAACATGGAGATAAGAGATAAAATATTAAGTTCAAGGGACAACTCCAGATTGGCTGTAACATCGGATACTCAGAAGTAATATGAAATCATTCTGGAAAGGGAAGCTAGATCCAGATTTTAAAAGGCTTTAAATATTAGATTGGGGACTTGATACATTATTCTACAGGCAATATGGAATTAGTGAATATTTTTAAGCAATAAAATGAAAAAATAAGATCTGGGCTTTCAGAGGGTTATTTTCACCCCTACGTGGAGGATGGGGAAGAGATTGGAAGCAAGGAGACCAGTTAGGAAGTTTTATTAATAATCAGGTGAGAGGAGATGGAGGTTTGGCCATGTGAAAGTAGAGAAGAAGATAGAGGCAAGGTATGTTGTGGAAACAGAATCTTCTGGAGTAACCAGTTGATTGGATTTGGGGTAGGGAGTGAAGAAGAATAAAGAGTCAAGGTGACTGCTTTGGAAACTCAGTGAATGAAACTATCTTAGACCTAGAGTTGTACAGTTACCTAGTTAAAAGCTAACCCCCTACTTTCACCGAAGGACAAAATAAGGCTCGCATTCAGAGGGACTGCTTCAGGGTGAAAACAAATAACTATTCTATAATTCAAACTCAGGTTCTCTGAACATATAGATCCTGTGTTCTTTCCAGATGAAACTTGGCAAAGGGGAAGTCAAGTCAACAAACCAACAAATATTTATTAAGCACCTACTATGTTCTAAGTACTATGCTAAGTGGAGATACACGGAAAGGCAAAAAATAAATTAAAAGCAGTATATTGTCCAAGGGAAGAGACTGCATGAAAACAACTATTCACATGCAAAAAAATACAGAATAAATTTGAAATAATCTCAGAGGAAAAGTACTAAGATTAAAGAGAACCAAGAAAGTTCCTTTCAGAAGCTCCTTTCAGAAGGTGGGAGGTATGTCATATGCCTTACAGGTGGAGTCGTCCATTGGGGAAGGGCCTTAGATTCATGATATATAAGGCTGAAGGAATTTGGGATGTTTAGCTTAGAGAAAATAATTGTTTTCAGGTCTGGGCAGTTGAAATAGATAACTATTGTCAAATATTTGATGCATCATTATTTGGATGAGATAATTGACTTCTTTTTGGTCAATCACTTAATAAACCAATCAAGAACCATTTATTAAGCACTAATTATGTGCTAAGCACTGTGTGAAGCACTTGAGATCCAAACATAAGAGCGAAACATTTCCCAATATCAAGGACTTAAAATCTATTTGAGAGAGACAGCAATTCCTGGTAGGTAGCACAGTGGATAGAAGATTAGACCTGGTAGGAAAGTAGGAAGACCCATGTTCAAATCTAGCCTCAAACACTTCCTAGCTCTGTGACCTTGAGTAAGTCACTTAACTGCTATCTATCTCCATTTCTTCACTGGTCAAATGTTTATAATAATAGCTACAACTCTTCCAGGGTTGTTATGAGTACAAAATAAGATCATTTCTGTAAAATGCTTTACAAAAGGTCTATATAAATGCCAGCTAAGTATACATAAATACAAAATAGATACATGATCATTTTGGAAGGAAGTCACTTACTTATGAGGGGGCGGTGGGATCATGAGAAGTTTCATTTAAAACATGATGCCTGATCTGAACCATCAATAAATCAGAATTTATTAGGCAGTCAATCTGCTAAATAGTTAGCATGGAGAGAAACAAAGACTAGAAAATTTCTACTTTTAAGGAGTTTATAATCCCTTGGATTGAAATTCTACTGGGAGCAATGGCTACAAGTTGAAATGCAACAAACTTAGACTTGAGGTAAATCAAAACATCCTAATAATCAGAGGTGGCTGAAAGTTGAACAGACTTCTTCTGGAGTTAATGTTTCCCATTAGTACAAGTCTTTAAGATCAATGATTAGAAAACTTCTTTCCAAGATAGTTTTCAATAAGCATTAATATTAATAAATGATTGGCTCTTTCCTTCATTTCTTCCTAAAGAACAACTTAGAGATTGTATGCCGGAGAGGGCAAGTGAATTGCCCAACATCACATAGCTCAAAAGACATAGAAAGTGGATTTGGTGGGGGGTGGAGCCAAGATGGCGACCAGAAAGCAGTAACTGGCGTGAGCTCCCCACCAAATCCCTCCAAAAACCTATTAAAAAATGGCTCTGAACCAATTCTAGAGCTGCAGAACCCACAAAGTGGCAGAGGGAAGCAGGGCCCCAT
>JAQQSZ010015564.1:0-11241 GCA_028646595.1 Phalanger gymnotis | reverse complement strand
CTCTCTCTCTCTGTCCATATCTCCCTCTCTGTCTCTCTCTCTCTGTTTCTCTGTCTCTCTCTCATTGAACTCACAAGGGGCAAAGGGGCAAAGCAGATCTGTCACATGGGGAAGGAACCAATGGTGCCCTTTCCTCCCTTCCCTCTCCTCCCTCCCTCCATCAGAGGCCATAGCTGAGAGGGAGGGCCCTTCATTGGGAGTTAGCAAGGTCAGGGCCCTGCCAAGGTTCTGCTTAATCTCTCATCAGCCTAGAGGCTCCTGGGCCTCTGGGGCTTCCGCTGGCAGACTCCGGAGCCACCTGGAGTGTGTGAGAGTGTGTACGTCTGTGAGGGTGACCTTGAGGTCTGGCCTGGGAGAGCAGAGGGGCCCCTGCCCCACGGGGGCCAAGCAAGGGTGTAAGGGGATCGATAGACTCAGGCCCCTAAGGAGGCCAGAGTCTTCTCAATGTCTAGGGGCTCACGCTCTAGATTCTCCTTGTCCTCCTCCTCCCCCCAGCACCCAGCAGAGTTCCTCATTTGTGTCACCCTGTGTCAGTCTCTCCTCTGATGCTCCCTCCTCCCAATGCAGAGGACCTCTTTGATCCCACAGACCGGAGCACAGAGGCTTCTCCGACTGAATCCAAAGTAAATTTTTATTGATATTCCTCATTAGTGCCTAATTACACTGTGGGGACGCAGGGAGGAATGAGTCGGAAGCCGCTTTGAGTTCGCCCACAGACTCTCTGGAGGTTCGGTGACTCAGGCTGGTCTTGGAGATCTGGGTTCCAGGCCCTGACCCTAACACTAAAGAAGTCACTTAACATGCTCGTAGCAGCATGTAACCTGTAGGATCAAATGGAAGCTCCTCTGTTTGGCATTTAAAGCTCTTCCCAACCTGGCCCCTCCCTCTCTTTCCAGTGCATTACTCCCCTCAGCCCTGGGCCAGCCACACTGGCCTACATTCTGGCTCCCCGGGATTCCATCTCCAGACTCCCTGTTTCTGTCCTAGTGATCCCCCCGTGCCTGGCATGTTCTCCCTCCAGACCTCCAGACCTCTGACTTCTTCTATTCCTTGGCTTCCTTCAGGATCAGCACGAGCACCAAGGATTCCAGGTCCTGAGACTTGCTGGTGGCCTCTCATCTGAGACTACTTCCCATTTGCTCTGTAATTTTTTGTATGAACCCAGTTATTGACATGATGTCTTCCCCATTAGAATGTAAGCTTCTTGAGGGCAAAGACTGTTTTTGCCTTTCTTTGTCTGCCCAGTGCTTAGCTCAGATCCAGGAATGTGGCATGGACTTAAGAATATTTTTTGACCATCCTATATGTACTGGTTTACACATGTTGACTCCTCTGCTATAATGCATGTTCCTTGAAAACAGGAATTGTTCTTGTTTTCTCTTTCTATTACTGAACTCAGAGCAATGGTACCTAAGAAGTGCTTAATAAAGCCCCTATTGATGGATTTCTTTTATCATTAGTGATTTGGAACAATCTTACGTAGTCTTAAGAGTATGTAATTTTTCTTTGGAAAATTGTTTATTCAAGGGGCTGCCCTGGAGTCAGGAGGACCCAACTTCAAATCTGGCCTCGGACACTGTATGTGACACTGGACAAGTCACTCAACCCTGATTGCTTAAAGAAAAATTTTTTTAATTAAAAAATTTTTAAAAATGGAAGAGAATTGTTTGTTCACACCCTTTGGCCATGAAGGAATGGCTTTAGATTTAGTAATTTGTGTTTTGGTGGGACTTTTGAGGGGCTATGATTTCATCTGTGAAGGGAACTACTGGTAAGGAAACCCCCTCCCCCGATGCTCTGAAACTAAGATAGTCTCAGTCATCTGGGCCACTGAGAAATTCAATGATCTGCCCAGAGTCACACTTAGTGATGTGACGGGATAGGAGCTGATCTCAGGTCTTCCAGACTGGAAGGTTAGCTCTCTATCCTTTATCTAGAATTGCCTCTTGGTGGCTTGATATCAGACCCTTAGAAACTTATGTAAAGGACCCCCCCCCTTATTCTAGTTGCATTAATTTTGTTCTTACAAAACTGTTTCAATTTCATGATCTATTTGTCTTTTGTGATTATTTCTCTTTTGGTTAAGAGCTCTTCCCCTGCCCATTGCCAAGAAATATATTTGAGCTGGTTCTCCCTGTCATTTTTTTAACCACATCTGTGGAACAGAGATGCCACCCATATGGCCTACTTCACAGGATTATGTGGAAGGCATTTTATAAGCCTTAAAGTGCTATGGAACTGCTATTATTTAATATAGTTATCAATGCTAATTAATAGGAAAAGAGAGAGACCTTGAGTAACCTGGGTATAATGCACTTAAGTATATATAGGTGTACACATATATGTATGTGCATGTATATATGTATAATGTCTCCTGAGCTCCAATCACATCACAAACCCCTCTTTAACTGGACATCTCATTGGCACCTCAAACTTGACTCGTCCAGAGC
Source organism: Phalanger gymnotis (assembly GCA_028646595.1). Taxonomy (NCBI): domain Eukaryota; kingdom Metazoa; phylum Chordata; class Mammalia; order Diprotodontia; family Phalangeridae; genus Phalanger; species Phalanger gymnotis. The sequence goes on along the minus strand of JAQQSZ010015564.1, from coordinate 8,791 downwards.
AATTCATCATTTCCCCATCAGCCCTGCCCCAAACCACCCTTTCTCCAGACTTCCTCTGGGGGCACAACCATCCTTCCCATCTCTCAGGTTTGAAACCTTGGAGGCTTCCTCTCCCTTCTTCACCCCACCCCTATATCTCATCAGTTGCCAAGTCCTGTCCATTGTACCTCCAGAATCATCTCTCATATCCTTCTCCTTCTCCCAATTCACATGGAGTTCAGGCCCTCAATGACTCTCACCTGCATTTTTTTTCAATACCTTCCTAGCTGAACTTCCAGTGTCTCCCCGTCTCCTATTTATCCTCTACACCAGTGGCCTCAAACTCAAACAGAAATAGAGGCCACTTCATCCACACCTAAGGATTGTATTGACTTAGTTTTAAATGTGATATCTATATTTTATTGTATTTTAATTTATTTTGTTAAATGTTTGTTATTGCTCAGTCATTTCAGTCATGTCTGATTCTTCATGACCCCATTTGGGGTTTTCCTGACAAAGACACTGGAGTGGTTTGCCATTTCCTTCTCCAGCTCATTTTACAGATGAGGAAACTGAGGCAAGCAGTGAATTGCCCAAGGTCACACAGAAATGTAAGTGTATTTCCTAATTACATTTTAATCCAATTCCTTGACCCCTGAAGTGTTGCAGGAGACATGCTTGTTTGCCTGCGCTCTACAAGGCTGCCAGAATCATCTTCCTACAGCATAGGTCTCACCATGGCACCCTTACCTCCATCCACACCCACCTACTCCAGATCACTCAATAGGTCCCCATTGCCTCCAAGATAAAATACAGACTCCTGGGTCTGGCTTCCTGTCATGTCTCCTGCCTACCTCTCTAGGCTCATCGCTATCAATTTCCATCCCCCTCCTTGCTACCCCCCACCCTACATTCTAGTCAAACTGGCCTATTGGTTGCACCTGACCTCAGCACTATAGGCTGCCTTCTGGCCTCTGCAAGTCCAGTGGGCCATCCTTCCTCAGCTCCACTCTTGGAATCCCTAAGCTGCCTTCACGTTCAGCAGTCACAAGAGGTCTTTCCAGACTCACTGAATCATCAGGATTCCTCTTCCTCTTCCCCTTCCCTGTCGTTCCTGAGCCCCCTATTATTGGTGTTTGGTCACACCTCTTAAAATTATTCTATATGTACTTATGGTTTTTTAGTGTTGTATTGGCCCTGTAGAAAACAAGTAACTTGAGGACAGGATATTTTTTTTCCTTCTTGAAGCTCAGAGCTAAACACAGAGCTTTTGCACAGTAGGCGCTTAAAATGACTTTTAGATTGGACTGCAATCTCGAGTTGGGAGGGGGTCACTCGATCCAATGTTCATATGACGCCAGGCCTCAGCCCATCCTCTGGCATCCATGACAAACTCTGTCACTGACAGACAGCTTATTACTTCTTGTGGTCTCCCATTCCGTTAGCGAGCAGCTAGGCCTGTTCAAAAGCATTCATTGTGGCCGGCCTCCTCTGGCTGCAACGTCTTCCCTTCCCAGCCAGGAACCCACCCCATTCCAAAGAGCAAGCCAGGTGGAAGATACACTATTTATTGCTGATTGCTGAGAGCAAATGGTTGAGTCTCTGCATCCATCTGTATTGGGGTTTCTAGCTGGGGCACACTGCAGATTTTGGGGGTACCCTGTGAAGGGAGCTCACTTCTGCATCTTCTCAATTTCTTCTGTCTGCAGGGATGGGCCCTTAGTGGCTCAGTAAAAACCTGGTGATGGATTGATGGGTGGCTGAAGGGGCAGTAGAGGAGCTAGGGTTCTAGCCTTGCATAACTTGTTTGGGCTTTGGTTTTTCCAGAATAAAAATTGATCTAGAAGGGAAGGGGACAGCTGTCGGGCTGGGAAGTGGGTCATTTGGGCTCTATTGGAGTAGGGAACTCTCTCCTTAGGAAAGCCCTTTCTTACCCTACCTTCCCTCTTCTTCCCCCTCCAGCAGCAGACTCTCCTAAACCCTTGGTGTGTGCGGGGCTCAAGGCTCCTGTTCCCAGATCTGGCTGGATCAATAGAAGCCAGTACTCTGCCCCAGCCCGCCCCTCAGGACCCAGTGGCTATTGGCCAGGCCTTCTGTACGGGCCTTTGCTCCTAAGGATTGTCAACACTAACCCATCCTCCTACTCCTTTCCTGGTCCTTCACCCCATACTCTGGTGCCCATCTGATGTCCCCATGATAGTCCTACTGGAACAAGCCGAAGCCCTGAGGGAGCCTTGAAGTGAGGGTTTTTTGGGGGCAGCAGGAGGTGGAGGCCGGCCAGGGAGAAGAGAGGGGCCCTAAAAGGGAAAGTAGCTTAGACTCAGTAGCCTCTGCACCCATCCATCTTGGATAGCTCCCTTGAGCCCCTTAGCCCGAGTGGTCCAGAAGGAAGGGATCTCCCTTAAACCCAGTCATTCAGATTCCCACGTCCCTGGAGTAGGGACAGCAAGGTTTAGGTTGAACTAGGGAGTCCCAAAGATCTCATGCCTCTACCTCTGGTATGTCCTTCTTTCAGGAGCTGGGAGAGGAGGCCTTTCTAGGTTAGTTTGGGTTTTGATTCCCTGAAATTCCTTAGTTAGTGAAGGCCTTGGAGCTGGTCAATGCTCTCTGTCAGGCTTGGGTGCACCAGGTGCTCATTCTCTCACATGGAGGTGACAGGGTGGGGTGGGAAAGAAGTGGAGTAGATTGTATTCCTTTGGGAGACTAGGGGGAGGAACGTGAGTGCCCTCCCCCACAGAGTCAGCCCTAGGTTGAGGCCAGACTTGGAAGGCTATTGGGCCTAAGCAGAGGGTGGCACAGTCCTGGCCTTGACGATCCTGGAGAGGAGGAATCAGTTTTTCCTACCCCCACCCTTTCCCCAGCAGAAGGGTCTTTCTCTTGACCTGTAGGGTAGAGGCTGTGGGCAAAGCTGAGTCATTCTGATTCATTCTAACCAGCGGCCTGACCAGGGCCAGCCAGTGTGGGGCTCAGGGGACTATGAGAGCCGAGCCGTGAAGGGCAGGACTGGGGGAGCCAGGATATCCTCCCCCCCCAATCCTGTTCCTGGGCTGGCCGGCTTGAGGGAGACTCAGCCAGGAGCCTGGGCTATGGTGTCTGACTGGGAGAAAAGGAAGGTGGGGTTCATTACAGGTAGTTCCGGTGTGTGTGTGTGTGTGTGTGTGTGTGTATGTGTAGAGAGAGGGTGAGTGGGGTGGAGGGTGGGGAGGGGAGTGTTCTACTCATTGGGCCTTTTCTGAGGCCTAAACCGCTTGGACAGTGACTACAGGAACCTGTCTGCCCAGATGGACTTTGGGAGGGTCTCCTCAGTTCCTCAAGCCCACTTCAGCTCTTACTTCCACTGTTCTTTGAATGCCACCATCCACCTCATGAGAGGTTGTCCTTAAGGAGATCTAGGCCCAGAATTACTTAGAAGGCTGGTACCTGGGCCTTACCTTGCTAAACAGGAGAGCTCTTGGCTGAGCTGGAGTAGGGTTGGGGGTCTAAAAGAGATAGAGCCTCTGGAGTCAGTCGGGGTTCCCATTCCTGGGAGAATAAATGAGAGGTCTGGAGAAGGAAATGGTTGGTAACTCAAGGAAATCAAGCTGGAGGGCTACCTATGGGGCAGCATGCCCTAGGCCTAGCAGAAAGCAAGCAGGACACCTGGAACTGAATCCTGACTTTCTCCCACACTTACTAGCTATGTGACCTTGCAAGTCTCTTCAGCTCCCCGAGTTCAGTTTCTTCATCTGTAAAATGCAGAAAATCATAAGCACACTACCTACCCCACAGTGCTGGTGTGCGCAATGCTTTATGCAACTCAGACTGACATCTTAAAGAGCTATGGACGTGGGAAGTGCGTATTCCTAGACAGCTTAGCTTCTGAGGCCAAGATCCTGACTTAGCTAAATTTCAGAGCTCCCCCAGCACGATGCTCTTCGTACAGTAGGTTCTCTGTGCACAATCCTGATGGAACGAATGAACAAGTGCTGCAGGATGGTTCCATAGTCTGGGCGGCCTGGGGAGAAAAAAAAGGAAAGAGAGTAAGGGGTATGTGTGCGTGTGAGCAGGGCGGGGGAGGGAGGGGGGTGTGGGTGTGGGTGGGTGTGGGGGGGGCATCCCATGGTGCTGATGGCCCTGGCAAGGGGAGGCAGGGGACCCAGGAAGCTGGGGTGGCCTGAGAGGGAGGATGAGGTCGAAGTCTGGAACTTAGTCCAGGTCAGCGTCCAGCACAAGATCAGGGTCCAAGGATGTGATCGAATTCTGGAGTGGAGAAGATGATGACCAACGTGCCCAGACTGAGCTCCGAGCAGGGTGGAGCTGGGGTGGAGGGGCACCCAAGCGGGGCCCGTGCTGGCCAGGCCAGTCCTCACCAGCTCAGAAGAGGCCGCAGTCCTTCAGGTTCTCTTTAATGATGATGTCAGTGACCGCGTCGAATACGAACTTGACGTTCTGGGTATCTGTGGCACAAGTCATGTGCGAGTAAATCTCCTTCACGTCCCGCCGCATGTTTAGCTCCAGGAACTGTACCTTAATGTAGTTCCCTGCATCCTCGTAGGTGTTAGGGCCTGAGGGGATCCACAAGGAGAAGGGGCTGGTCGTGTGGACTCTAATGGGGCTCAACGCCCCAACCCCCTCCATCCCCCAGCACCCCGCCCCTGCCTAGGCCGCCCAGCTGGGCGCAGGGGAGGGGGTGGAGAAGGATGTCAGAGATGAGGTTGGGGGTGAACAGTCAGAGTTAGAGATAGAGAATGCGATGGGGAGGGCGGAGTGGGGGTCAGGACAGATATGAAGGAGTCAGGATAGGATAGGGATAGAGGGTCGGTAATGGAGGAGTTAGGACCGGGGCTGTGTGTGTTGGGGAGGGGGGAGTTGGGAATGGAGATTGAGGGCTGGGGATGAAGGAATCATGGATAGGAATGAAGGATCAAGGCTGGAGGGTCAGGATGTGGGATGAATGGCCAGGGCTGGACACGGAGATGGGTAGGACTGGAGATTGAGGGGAGGGTTCAGGGCTAGAGGGTCAGGCTTAAGAACAGGATGTCTGGGATGGGGGAGAGAGAGCCTGGGGAGGTGTGGTGGGGTCACAGCTAGGAGATGGATGGGTTTAGGGATGGAGATTAAGAATCGGGGCTGAGGATCTCCATTCAGAAATGGAAATGGAAAATCACAGTCCATTTCAGGAATCTATAGGAGACACTCCCAGGAGAGCCCTATTCCCCCTATCCTAGAGAGCAGGTGGGGATTTTGGTGGAGATGGGGTACCATCTAGTGGTCATCCTTGGAACACAAGGCTCCTGGAAGTGAGGAGGACAGAGAGGTAGGGAGTCCCTCTAACTTTAGATTCTGAAGTTAGGAGCCTGCAACACTCGCGGCAGCCCAGGCGGCCCAGGGGCTAAGGATTTGGCAGCTGCACAGGGCTAGCCCTCTCTCACCATCATAGTCAGGGAAACAGATGCTGAGGTGGGCCTTCTTAATCTTCTCAGTGAAAACGTCCTTTTTGTTAAGGAACAAGACGATGGATGTTGTGGCAAAGTAACGATGGTTACAGATGCTGTTGAACAGGTGGAGACTCTCATGCATCCGGTTCTGGGGGCAGGAGTGGAGAGAGAGCAGGTTGGGTGCTGGCAGAGCCATAGCAAGGAATTCTAGAGCCCAGGGAAAATTCATTTGAGGGGAAGGGGTGAGAACTTAGGATACAAATTCTTGTGAGGGAAGAGACTCGGTCACCCTGTCACTGTGGGTGGATGGAGACAAGCTTCAGGTTTCCTTTCTAAGCAGGAGAAATGTCAAGCATGCCCGTGAAAGTCAGGCCATGGGTTTCCAGGACAACCTGTCCTGGATAGGTGCGATCATGCTGGGAGATAGGGTGGCCCATGCCCCAGATTCTTACCTAGTTTCCTATTGCATGCCTGATACCCAACCGCTGATCCCTGACTATCAGAGAGAGGGCAGCCAATGAAGTGTCAATTGGGAGCCTAGTGGTAGGCCCTGGAAGAACAGCTTCGAGATGAGAGGCCCCTGAGTATTAGCTAATCTAGGGCTAGGTGAGGGACAATGGACAGAGGACCATGAGATGCAGGGATAGATTGGGAAGAACACCCTGATATTAGCCTTTGACTGAACCCCCAAACCTTAACCAAGGGTTTTCCCTTAGACTAAGGGCTTATTTAAGATAAGGGCCTATACCCACCACTTCGTCATCTTCCACCAGCACCATGTCATAGGCGCTGAGAGCCGCAATGAAGATGATGCAGGTGACACCTTCGAAGCAGTGTATCCATTTTTTCCTCTCTGAGCGTTGGCCTCCCACATCAAACATTCTGCCAGAGAATAGGGCACCTCCTGGAACACCATCCCCAAATCTCCTGACCCCAGTTCCCTCTATCTTTTACCAGAGGAGGAGGGGGTCTGACCCATCATTCCCAGAAAAAAAACAAACCAGTAAACATTTAGTGAGCTTCAATTTTGTTTAAGGAATCTCGGCCCCAGGGCCCGTGCCTTGAGAGGCAGGGGGAGCTCATAAAGGGAGGCCTATGGAGCAGAAATAGAGATGAAGATTGCTATGGTTGGTGCTGGAAGATTCAGTGAGAGGGGTGGAGGGCTCAGGGAGCCCGGACGGAAGTTCGGTGAAGAGAGAGGGCTCAGGAAAGGAACAGGGCCTCAGGAAGGGGGAATGGAGGCTCAGTTAAGTTTGGCCTCCTTACCTGAAGTTGAGATCCTTGAAGGAGAATTGGGTCTCAATGATGCCTGTTGTCTTGACTCGGGACCTTAGCACATCCTGCTCCGTAGGCACATAGCCAGGTGTCACCAGACGCTCCAGGTCTGAGAGGTAGCTGACCAAAGAGTACAACCAGATGGTGTTGGGAAGGACCCCCTAGAAAAAGTGCTCTGTGCTTGAAGACCAGGGGAGACCTCAGGGGAACTCTGAGCTGGGTATGGGGGATGGGGAATGGGAGCTGGACCTGTGATTTTACTGGTGTTCTGACCTCCCTGGTGAGGAAAGTCCTTCTGCCTGTCACTTGTCACTTTCTCTGCCATGTACGTATGGGTATAGTGGAGAGAGAGCTGGCCTTTGAAGCAGGAAGACCAGAGTCAGCCTCTGAGTAAGGGCCTCCATACTGGGGGCAGGGAGGGTCAAGATGACTCCCAGGGAGATGGAGCATATGCCCAAGGGCTCTTGCCTGAGGGCCCTCTCCCAGAGGGTATTGCAGTGGCCCTCCCTGGCCCACCAGCCCAGCCCCTTTTCTCTCCTCTTTCCAATCTACCCTCAGCACAGATCTGACTCGGTCTCCTGCAGACTCATCAGGCATCTTTCCTTTCCTCGTGCCTTCCCCTCGGGCTCCCCTTTCCTCCCCTCCCTTCTTTCAAGGCCTGTCTCAGGTGTCATTTCCCTCTGAAGTCTTTTCTACCCACAGCCCCCCAAAGTGAAAGGGATTCCCCTCGAGCTCTTAGCCCTTTCCTTTTCTGCTCCCTCCTTCTCTCTCAGCTATTTGCATGCATCTTGTATTCCCTTGTGTGACTAGGTCTTTGAGGAGAATCGTCTTGTTTCACCTTTGTATTCCTAATGCCCGGCACCGGGCTCTTGCTACAGTTGTTACTTTATAACGGTCAACAAGCATTTATTAGGCGCTTACTCGGTGCCAGGCACAGTGCTAAGCAATGGGGGCACAAAGAAAGGGAATAACATGGCCCCTGCCTTCAGGGAGCTCACCCTCTGATGGGGCAGACGATAGAAAATGTAACTGTATAAGTGAAATGGAACCTTAGAAGGAAGGCACCAGTGGTAAGGTTGCTGTTTGAATTGAATTGGTTTGAGGCAGCAGCTGGACCCTGAGGCTTTGGGTTCATGAACTGTGCTGACCTCCTGGCTAGGGGGAGACCTAGCCTCTCTGCCCCCCACATGTGGTCCCTGGGGTGCCTGGGAACTCACTATCCTGCAGAGTCATTGAGCTGGTATTCGGAGGCTCGGTCAAAGCAGGCCTGGATGCCTGAGTCCTTCCACAGCCGTTGAATGATGTCGGACATCTCCTTGGGCATCGTGCCCTCCTCGATGGTGTCCGCCATATGCATTAGCTTCCTTGCATCATCCTGGGGATAGTTAAGGTCATGGTCAGAGCTCTCTGGGGTGCAGGTTGGGCGAGACAGGGAAGGAGGGAATGAAAATCAAAGCATGGGGTTGGACAGTGGGTGGTAGAGGCTGGAGCAGGGATTAGAGGTGGGGGAAGGGAGTTAATAATAGAAATCCTCTCCCTGACATGATTGGCTGTAGCCTCCTAGACCTCACTTGTCCAACCCAATGATTCTTATCCTACCCTTCCCTTTTCTTAATGACCTAGCCCCAGGACTCTAGGTCCCAAGGCTCCCATACCCCTCTCTGCCTTGGCTGACCTGTCCCAGATATCCCTGCCTCCCCTCACCTCCCAGGCATCCCCGCCTCCATAGTCTCTGAGCAAACGAACCCTATCCCTTTTGGTGCTCTTATCTGACTTATGGTCCTTCCCAACCTCCCTGAGTGACCCAGGCCAGAGGTCTCTGCATCCCCACAAGTTCATTTAACCCCACCCCCATCCCCAGTGATCCAGGTCCTACCTATCTGTCCAAGTGTCCTTTACGGACACCTTTTTGAGTATTCAGGACTCAGGGCTCCTTTCATATTTGGCAAAGTAAAAAGATTACTAGATTTGGGTGAGGAACTAGGTTTGAGTCCCTTCTCTGGGCCTCATTTTACCCTCTGAAAAATGAAGAGTTGGACTCAATGAACCCTATAGCCCCTTCTAAGCCTGAAACTGTGGTTCTATCAGCTGCGTCCAAGGCTCCCAGGCCGTGTCCCTCC
>JAQQSZ010015563.1:0-11242 GCA_028646595.1 Phalanger gymnotis | reverse complement strand
TGTAGAAGAGGTGGTGACCAGACAGCTGGAGGCAACGGTGGTGCCCACGAAATGACTAAGGCTAGCTGGCCAGCAGATCTTGTTACCTCAAGCTAGAGTATTTAGCTTTTTTGTAGCCCCCCCCCAGGCCAGCCTATTGGGTATCCTGAACTCCAGTTTCCTTGAGGCGTGAGTGTTGTCTTCTTTAGAAGGTAGGCAATTATATTGGCCACTGGCCATCTTGGATGATGTTCAGAGTCCCTCTCATGGTAATTGAGAGACTCAAACTTAAAAAAAAGCAAATGCTGGATGGCCTCCAGGGAATACAGAAGTGATGGTAGGAGGGAATCCACCTCTCTTTCTACCAGCTCCAGGGCAGAGACAGGGGAGGGTCTTGGCAAAAAAAAAAAAAAAGAAAAATTCTCTTGTGTAATGTCCAAGGGTGATTACTGAGCTTGCTATAAACTACAGCTTTGTTGACTATACCTGTTCACTTAATGTTTAATTCAAGGTCATTTATGTAGCTGAGACATCTCAGTACTTCAAATTATTGTTAATTTTTTGTTTTGTTTTGCTAAGTTCTGTGTTGTATGTAGGTTGTAATATCTGCACAATTTTTTTTCAAAGCAAAACTAGACTCTTCCCCTCCCCCCCACGCCACCAAATTTTGTTAATATTTTGAAAGTTAAAACATTCGATGTGTAGATAGCCAGACTGGCAAAATGTGGTTGATTAGAGAGTAAATAACTCTCTGCTTCCATTGGAAGAAGTGACATTTGACTTGGGCATGCCCTTGGGTGGCAAAAATTTTCCTGGTGGAAGAGAGAACAAGTCAGGGCAAAAAAAAGTTGCATGACTGGTAAAAACACGGGAGGAAGATTTGTCCTATGGATGTAAAAATAAATCTTTAGAAGGGGGATGAGGGTAGCTCCAGATTGAGCTTTTTCCTCTGACAAGCCAAGTCTGGCATCAAAAGTTTGACTGTCTTGGCCTTCTCTTTCACTCCCAAACCTACCTATTAGTAATACCTGGGTCCTGACAGACCAGGAATTTGACTTCAGATGCACTCCTCCTACTTGGCCAGGTGATGCCTTTTCCCCTCATCCCTAACACCAAACCACAATCATGGTGGCACTGGAGATATCAGTTCAAGATCCCCATGAGCTCACTTTCCATGATTCTTGGGAAAGGACAAATGGGATTGGGGGAGGAAGCCAACAGGCAATTGGAAACATACTTCCCAACAGACATAAGAGTCTTGCCTCTTTGGAATGATTTGTTTTCTGATTGTAACATGACAGTGGTGGCTCCAGTCTGTCATCTCTTACCATCCCTACGTTTTCTCCACCTCATGCATGGATACAGACCATCGACTCTGGCAGTGGTGGTGGGAAGGTGGAGTCAGTTACCATAGGGTAGTGCCTAAGAGTTTCGCTGCTGGCTGCTTCTTTTAAAAAAAAAAAAAGACAAAGGTCACTGGAGTACCTGAAGGGAGCCGGAAGTCAAAATACGCATGGCTTTGGCCAAAAGAAAGAGTGGCGGGGGATTGAGCAGACATAGAGTTTAGAGCTAGGAGGTCATTTCGTTCTATTCTTTCTCCCTTACAGATGAAGGAAACTGAGACCCAGGAAAGTTGAGTGATTTCCTCAAGGTTACACAGGGAATAAGCAACAAAGTAGGGATTCAAACTCAGGCCCTCTGATACTGAATCCAGCCCTATTTCTGCTACATAGACATCAGTACCTTTTAAATTAGATTCCCCCTCACCCCGCCCTGCCTTGGTCAAGAGAAAGAGCATGAGATGGAGGGAGCAGATTCTCTGGCACCGATAAAGCCTTCAGAGAATGACCTGAATGAGCTTGTGGCGTCCACAGGCATCTTAAACTGTCTCCAACCCTTCTATGTAGGCAATCTGCCGTCCTCGTGTTATGGGAGGGAAAACCACCAGGAGAAAACCTTGTCTGGAAGGAATGTATTTGTCGCTAAATTTTGTAGCACTGTTTACAGTTTTCCTCCATGTTATTTATGAATTTTATATTCCGTGAATGTATATTGTCTTGTAAGGTCATGTGGCATAATGTTCACTTTTTATAGTGTGTCCTTTATTCTAAATAGTAAAGTGGTTTTATCTCTATCACAAACACTATCTGGTCTCCCCTTTGTGTTGTGTGTTTGTGCGTGTGTGTGTATGTCTGTGCGCCCCTCGCTCTCTAATTCCTTCCCATCCAGTGGAACATAGACAAGTGGAGACTTAGGGAGCTATATTGCTATTGTCCGGAGAAGTGACTTTGCGGCAAACTCACAGGGATTGTCTGAACCTCATGTAATCTGCAGGTGTAGTGCTTGGACTGGTACCCAGGGTAGCCAAAGTTGGAGAGCATAATCTGCTGAAAGTCACAACCCTCCTCAAGAAGTGGGGACCATGGTGATGGTTATTCCATAAAACCCTGGCTGCATGGCTCAGTTGTAAACATCATCATATAAATCTGTCAAGGACCTGTAACCTTATCCTTCCAAATGGAAAGTCCCTCAACTAACACAGCTCACAACCCATCTGTAATTTCCAATCTTAGCAAATTGCCTGGGACTCAGCACATGCCTGTGGTCATACAACTAATAAAAATCCAAGGTGGGACTCGAGTGGAAGGAACTCTGAACCTGGACGAAAATGGCAGCTCTGATACTCCATGAAGTTCAGTGTCCACAGCTGCCCTGTGTTTGAGCAGGACGCTACTTCATTGGGCTTTCTCAGGTTTCCTCATTTGTAAGACAAGAAAGAGCAGACTAGATGGTCTCTATAGCTTACAGTTCTGAGTCTATGATCATAGGACTACAAATCATCATTCTACCACCTGTGCCCATTCTATCTCTTGTGATTGCAACCACACCAAGACATTATTCCAGCTCAATTGCTAAAGTTTGCCCCCAGACCATTACTTTCCATGGGATTGTGCCAATTGGTTTCAAAATCATGTACATTCAAAGACCCAGATCCTCAGCTGTGACACCCCCCCCCCCCACAGTAGGGAGCATAACATTCCCCAACTACTCAAAGATAACCATAAAAAGCACATTCCTATAATATTAATAAATACATGACAAATAGGTAAAAAAGAACTCTACAGAAATCTAGAATAAACAGACATCACCTCAACAATAATGAAAGCTGATCATGTGTACATGCCATTGGATTTGTCAAATGTAAATGAAATGATTTACCTCCAAATAAAATCTAAAAAATAGCTAAGATATAAGAAGGTAATCAAAAGACCCTCCATGGGTGACACCCACATAAACTCAGCCACCAGTATTTCAACAAGCACCAAATGGCTGGATTGTATATACAGAGGAATTTATTGTGGCAATTCAGGACTAAACTACTGCCACTAGAAAGTATAGATGGATAGTAATCAATGCAGCTTATGACAGGAAAGGGAGAAGACAGTGGGACCCATTATTTGTTGGCTGTGTAAACTTAGCACCTACTGAAAACCAAGTATACAACATGATCTGGTGGCTAAAATTATATATCAGAGGTTCATTCTTTCATGGACAGATGAACTGATAAACCTCTATATTACAAATACAGACCTCAAAATGTCCTGGAAAATTCAATCAATAAACTTCTGGAATCAGACCATTAAAATAGACCAAACTGTTACCCCAAAATTACCCCAGACAAAAAATTGAATCATAAAAACTCTAGAACAACATTTTAAAAGATGCTGAATGAAATGAGTAGCTTTTGTAATACAGAGACCTGGCCAAGGAGATCACAATCATGCAGAGACAGGCTGAGCCTCATCATCATATTGGACTCATACCAAGGGTGCTTTCAATGAACCTACAGAGGAGGACCTTAGATTGAATACTTTTATTCAACTACAAAAAACAATATTCTATTTACCTGTGCAAGAGTTCACAGAATAGTGAATATGAAGGAATTATAGCAAGATAATGATTTCAGCCAAGGTCGCTCTGATACTCAACAAAAAGAAGAATAATAAATAACCTTATGGGCAGCTGGGTGGTGCAGTGGATAGAGCACTGGACTTGGAATCAGGAAGACTCATCTTTATGAGTTCAAATCGAGCCTCACACACCTACTAGCTGTGTGCCCCTGAGTGAGTCACTATACTTTGTTTACCTCAGTTTCCTCGTCTGTAAAATGAGCTGGAGAATGAAATGGCAAATTGCTCCAGTAACTTTGCCAAGAAAACCCACGATGGAGTCAGACATGACTGAAACAACTGAACAACAAAATAGTTCACAGAACGTTAAGTAAAAAATAATAAGGGTATAGCAACTTACCAAGAACTTTCTATGTGAACTCCATTAGCAAAAGACGAGAACGAGAAAATAAGAACCTAATGACAATAATAATGACCACAATAAAATAACCCAGTTTGGAAGACTTGCCTTGGGCCACCCTGGGTAAAAGTCACTTAAATTCAGTCAACTCTACAAATCACAGAATAGCTGCTCATACTCACTGGAAGAAGAAATTCCTTCCTCTGGGAACTCGGTACCACACCAATGAGCCAATGAATTCCCAGCTCCCATTCAAAACCATAATAACAGTAGATCACATTTCTAAAGAGCTTTAAGAGTTATTAACAATTGTATAGGAATTATCTCACTGGATCCTCACAAGAACCTTATTGGATAATTCTATTTTGATTTCCATTTTAGAGATGAGGATACTAAGGCTGTATCTGAGGTTTTCCAAAGTCACACAATTAATAGAGCTCTAACAAAGGATTTGAACTTGGGTCTTATGTCCAGCACTCAATTCAATTTGCCCTGCAATTTCTTTGGGAAGAAAAGCTGATGTTGAGATCAATCCATTTATAAGAATAAGAGAAACCAGCTCTACATCCCAATAATGGACATTCTGCTGGTAATTTTTTACAGCTTTATCTAGCCAGAGAGCTAAGAATTCCTGGATCCCTATCCATGATATGGAGCAGCCCCAGTGACGACCACATATGCAATAAACCTTAAGCCAGAGGCTACTAGACCTGGCCCCAAGTCCTGAGTCCTGAATACTATTCCTTAGTCCTTCTTAAAGTATTGGTGGTATCCAGTAGGGAAGAAAGAACCAGCATCTTACTTTGGCTTTCCAGTGATAGATAAAGCATGAATAGGTGTGCATTTTAAACATCAAAGGAGGAATATTATCTCCTCACCACTCATTACAGATCTTTACCCACTTTCACAGACCACATACTTCTAGGTTTGGTCTTGGATTCACACAGACAAGGGCTCTCTCTGCCCTGCTGAGAACCCAGATCTGAAGAAAAGGCTGCCTGCATTTACCACTTGACCTGCCCCATGGCATTTAACCCAAAGAGATCATTATTTTCTGGGAAAAAAAATGAGAACTCTCATCACATGACTTCACAACACCTCTTTAGCTTTCAGTGGGTCAGAGGGTCAGAAGGAGCCAGAGGATGTTTTCTCATGCATCCCCTTGTGCCATAGTACCTCCTCCCCTCCGTCTCCTTCAGTTCCATGTACACAGTGGTGTTCTCTATATACGTTAGGTGAGTTTGTTGAGTTCCCAAAGAGTCTTATAGACCCCTGAGCCAAAAGACAATTCAAGGAAACTAGCTGTACTTACTGTTTGCTTGTGTTTGGGGAAAAATGTTCTATGCATGGAAACTTCTCTGGACCCTGTGAACTGAAGATCTTAACTAACTGGAAAACTGAAAGAGAGAACTTGGTAAGGGTTCTGAATTTGGATGATACCACAGGGTCTTAGGGACCTTAGAGAACCCTTCATTTTACGGATGAGAAAAATGAGACCCCAGAGGTCAAGTGACTTGTCCAGGGTCCCACAGGTAGTAACCTTCAGAGGCAGGCTTTGAATCCAAGCCCTCTGATTTCAGTTTTTTTTCCTCCCCTCACTGTAACTTAAAAGAAACTCAGTCTCTCCTCACATTTCCTTCAGGCTGCCTCTAATGATCTTCTATGAGCTATAGAATAAAATTCACTTTTGCCTAGAATCCTAAACCTTTTTCCACATCTACTTATCCCCACCTAGCAAACCTATGACCTTAGATTGAATTGTTCGTCACCAGAAGCTTTCCCCTTGAGCCAGAATAATATCCTTTTTTTAAAAAATAAATTTTTATTAAAATATTCTTTAAAAAATTATTTAAAATTTTTAATTAATTTTTTTTGTTTCAAATTATCTTTTTCCCTGTAGTCTTTCCCCAACCCATCGAGAAGTCAAGAAATATTCTATCAGTTGTACATGTGAAATCATGCAAAGCATCTCAGCACAGTCTTCTTGCTTTCCTCTAAACTTGGACTCATTCCCAGCTCCTGAGGCTCTGACCGTAGGATCACAGATTTCGATCCAGAAGATCTTAGCAATCTCATCTGTCCTCTTCATCGACACAGAGAAGTGAAATGGCACAAGTAGTGAACACTAAAGGTGGAATCTAAACCTGAGATTTTTGCCTCCAAATCCAGGGCTCTTCTTCCAAATAAAGAGTATACAAGACTTTCACCAAAACTGAAACAGGACGTGCTTCTCTTGCATATAGAAATGGGTTGATTCCCTTGGCATGTTCTCTGGCTCTTATGGTTCCTGACTCCTAATTTATCCCTCCCTTCAATGAAGTCCTTTCATCAGAATTGTACCAACAGTATCAATCCCCTCCAAATCAGAATGGAATTATAGAAATCTGTCCCCCTAAAATTACAGTATAACAACATTAATGCTGACAGAACTTTAGAAAACATCTGGTTAACCCCTTTCAATTTACAGATAGGGAAACTGAGTCCCAGAAGGTTAAGTGACTTGCTTAATGTCATGTAAGTAATGATTTTTTTCCCAAAAGAGCACACCTTATTCTTTTAATCAGCCCAGCATCTTTCTCCTCCTCTGTCTCAACCTTCAACTAAATCATAAACACATAATTGAAAAAGTCGAAAACTAAATAAAGCATATTCCCCAAACTGTTTTGCATAAAAGGGACTTTTAGAGACTCCTTAGTCCAATGCCTTCATTTTGCACATGACAAAATTGAGATGTAGAGGAATGAAATGCTTGGGCTTTGATGACAGTTTGGTGGATTAGTAACTGGATGAATGCCAAAAAGCAGCAGTTGGGAAGCTTTTTTGGTCTCAAGACTCTTAAAAGTTTTTGTTTATGTGGGTTATAGCTATCAGTATTAATCATCTTAGAAATTAAAATATCTTATTATTGTGAAAACAATTTTGATCTCACAGACTCCCTGAAAGGGTCTCACGGACACTCAGGGAACCACAGCTATTGAGGAGGGAATGATGGCATAACTTTGGGGGAAGTTAATCTCATTATAGAACACTCTTGCTGCTGCTTATGCATCCCTTTCCTTTGTAAGTGTGCCCAAAGTATTTATTACATGTCTTTGTGATACACACTTTAAATTTTTTTATTTTTTCCAATTACATGTAAACAGTTTTTGATTCATTTTAAAAAATGGTGAGTTTCAAATTCTCTTGCTCTTCTCCCCCTTCCAATAAAAAGGCAAGCAGTTTGATATGCAATACGTGTGCAGTCATGCAAAACATATTTTCCTATTAGTTTTGTTGTGAAAGAAAACACAGACCAAAAAACCCCAAGGAAAAAAAAGTATAAAAAAATATGCTTCAATCTGCACTCAGACTTTATTAATTCTTTCTCTGGAGGTGGATAGTATTTTTCATCATAAGTCTTTTTGAATTGTCTTAGATCGTTGTAATGATCAGAATAACTAATCAGGGGTGGGGAACCTGTGACCTCAAGGCCACATGGGGCCCTCTAGGTCCTCAAGTGCGGCCCTCTGACTGAATCCAAACTTCACAGAACTTAATTTGGATTCAGTCGAAGGGCTGCACTTGAAGACCTAGAGGGCCCCATGTGGCCTCAAGGTCACAGGTTCCTCACCCCTGAGCTAAGTTATTCACAGTTGATCATCATACAATATTGGTGACATACTTTTGATTTTGGTTTTCAAATTTTGATTTTGACTTCCCTCTCAAATTTGAGATCATCAGAGAGCTCCCTATGCAGCTACAATGTTCTTTTGAGAAACTTGCTACTTTTCTTCCTCGTTAGGATGATTCCTATACGTACCACTAGCGTTCTGTTCTTAAGAGACTTCCTGTCTGTGTAGGCCCCATGGCAGCTATGCAAATTCATGACAACAGCAGCAATGTCAGGGGTTCTCTAGTTGATAGGAATTCAGGAGAATATGGACAGCAGGACCCAGTCATTTGTGGCTGGATTTAAAACTGTTATAGGACATTGGGCTGGAATTTTGCTCCATTGATTACTGAATTCTGGATCTCACCTCCTGCTAGTTACCCTGGACTTGGTTTTGCTTTTGATATGGGTTATTTAGGCAATGGCCACTTCCTCTGGCCTCATGATCTGAAACTCCAGCAATCAACCTTCCGTTGGACTTCCGTTGGGAGCTATCATCAACACCTGGTCCTTTCAGTTCTAAGACTAGTTTTCTGGGCACCGAATTCAATTTACTCATACTACAAGCCTGCCTCCAACCTCCCTCCCAACCTGTACTAAGGACACGTAGCTTTAACCCTCTCATGCAGTTCATGTCCCATTCTTCTGGAAATTTTTTTTTGGTGTCTCAACAACCATACTTAATGAATGCTTGCAGATTGACTGGTCATATGGATCTTTTCTCTGTGTATTTCTGAAATCTCTTTTCCTGAATTCTTGGCTACACATTTGAGCATGCTCAGCATTATTTTCATTAGCAATCATGAACTCTAGCATGGTAAAGTCCCCTTCTCCCTGGGTTCCTGTCAATTTCGTTTTATCAACTCGGAATTGTGTTCAGACTGGAAGTAACTCCCAACATTCTTCAGCCCTCTCATAACTATAACCATAGATACTGTATGCCAAATCATGATCATAAAATTATATATAAAGATGGGGGCAACTTAACTGATTTACTGAATCAGCACAAAGCAAATAATAAGACACGACGTTAGAATAAATCCCAATCAACAATAGTCTTTATAGCAGGAGTTTTTATTCCTCTTTTGGATTATAGACCCCTTTGGGCAGTCTGGTGAACCCTACAGACCCCTTCACAGAATAATGTTTTTGATTGCTTAAAATAAAATCCACAGGATTACAAAGAAACCCAAAGGTTAGTGAAAATAAAGATGTAATAGTTTTTCCCCTCTAAGTCCAGGGCCCCACGAAATATGTCCACAGATCCCTTGAGGGTCAATGCATTCCAGATTAAGAACCCCAGATACAGCCTAAGTGTGAAAAGTTCTGGAATGAAATGGAGCGTTGCATAGGAATTGTGTTCAGATTGGCTGAAGAAACTTGGTTATAGCTTAGGAGTCATCTGTAAAACATCGAGCTAGTTTAGAACAGAAGCAATTCCAGAGGTAGAAGCAAGTGCAGAATTTTGTAAAATATTTGAAGAGGAACTGATTGGGGGTGGGAAAGGAGAAAGAAGTAGGAGGAGAGACTTTGGCCTAGGTCCCGTTCCCTTCCCATGATTTTGGTAGAGGACAGCCTTACAAACAAAGGTATTTTGGATTTCCCATCTAACTATCAGGAATCTAGAGACATCCCTGGATCAGCTGATGGCCGAGTCTGCTTTGGAAGCCCAGATTAGACAGGACATAGACTCACGGCTCAACAAGGAATCCAGCAAAGAAGTTTTATCATGCTCAAGGGCACCTTTATGAACATCCACAAAGTGGAGCAAAGGACTTCCAGGAACTTGGAGTTACCTCTTTTGCCCCACTTATTCCCTAAGCTCGATTGTACTTTCCCTTGGACTCTGTATTTATTGTAGGAGTGTGTCACAGACTTTTTAATACTTTGTATCAATGTGTCACAGACTTTTTTATACTTTGTATCAATTGTTCTTCTGTTTTACTTCAGTAAATAGCCCTTTCTAAAAGCTTTTTAAGGCTGGCTGGCTAAGTTGATTCTGTTTATAAGCATGGGGGGAAGCGTGCCAGTGGGGGCTCATGAACTGTGATATAAGAAAGATGCCCCCTAGAGCCCTTCAGGGGTACCCCTAGAGCTCATATGTGACATATTAGCCATGTTCTGGGGATGAGAGTTGGGTTAAATAGCTGAACTGGACATTAGAGGCCACGTAATTCAACACCTTCATTTTAGAAATGAGGAGAAAATGAAGCCTAACGAGATTCGATAACTTGCCTAAAGTCACACAAAGAAGCAAGTATCTGAGAGAAGATTTGAATCCAGGTCTTCTGATTCCATACCTAGGACTCTTTCCATGGTCCCATTCAATCCCTGGAATCCTACCTATGGAGAAAGTTCCCCACATAGACCCATTAGCCTGCAGGCAGGTATGAGCTCTGTTCTCCCATCCCAGCGTCATAAAGGAGCTCCTGTACATTTACGATGCCTGGCAGGGGAATATTGAAGGGAAATTTTGTCATACAACCCGCAGGCCAAAACAGACCTATTTTAATAGTCTGCAAACTTGATGTGTCCCAACAGGGTAAAACAGCAGTTAGAAGAGCTAACAGATCCACATGTGGAATTGGAGGAAGCTGAAGGGCCGGAAGGAGGGGGAGGGGAAAGAAGGGGAGGGTCCTGCTGTATTCAGTCCCACTCAGACCCCACCTGGGGTATAGTGTTCAGTTCTGAGCACCATGTTTTAGGAAGAAAATCGATAAGTGTCTAGAGAAGAGGGACAGTGAAGGGCCTTGAGTTCAAGTTATATGATAATGGTATAATAAGAAGAAGAAGGAAGAAGAAAGAAGAAAGAAAAAAGAAAAAAGAAGAGGAAGAAGAAGAAGAGGAGGAGGGGGAGGAGGAGAATGGTAGCTAGCATTTCACAAACACTTTACAAACAATATCTCATCTGATCCTCGAAACAACCCTGGGAAATAGGTACAAATCTCCATTATGTAGATGAGGAAATGGAGGTAAACAGGTAAATGACTTGTCCAGGGTAACACAGCCAGTTAATGTCTGAGGCTGGATTTGAACACAGTTCTTCCTGACTTCAGATCCAATTCCCTATCCATCCTACCACTGAGCTATTTAGCCCAAAGAAGAAACTTAATAGTTGTTGTCAGAGGAAAGAGGGATTAGTTTTGTTTTACTTGGCCTCAGGGGGCAGATCTAGGAGCAAATTAGAGAGAGGATGATTTTTGGCTCCAATTAGGGGGAAAAAATTCCAATACTTAGAGCTGTCCTTGAATGCAATAGGCTCCATTGTAAGGTAGTGAGCTCTCCATCACCAATGGTCTTCAC
>JAQQSZ010015562.1:0-11242 GCA_028646595.1 Phalanger gymnotis | reverse complement strand
GATTTTCTCTGCCACCATAATAACTTTCTTTCTGTGGTTAAGTTCTTTTTGTTATTGCTTGCTCTTTTTTCCAGTTTATTTCTTGACTTTTATGTTATGTTAAAGTTGTTTTTTGCCACTGATGTGTAAGGAATACTATCTTGAGCTTCAAGTTTTTTGTGCTGCTTTTTTCAGAGCTAGTTTTGGATGTTTATAAGTTTTCAGTTCTTCCAAGGTGGTGTGATCTAAGGAATGTGTGGTCACTGCTTTCTTGACCTGTACTGTGCTCTGTGAGGGACCACAAGCAATCTTTTTCACCCTAGAGCTCTATCCATGTTCCCTGTTCCTGCTAGTGTTCCTCCTAGCACTGGTACTGTAACCTGGAACTATCGATGATCAAAGCAACAGAGTTCTGCTTGCCTTGCCAGCAAGGCGCCCCTTGTAGTTTCCTTCTAACCAGTTGTCTGATCCCCTTACCATATGTAGGCTGAGAGTGTTTGAAGGTTAGTGATGATTCAGTCACCCCTAAGGTCTGCTACTGGCTTGTGGGGCATGGTCTGCACTAGCATGGCCTGCCTTAGAAAGTGCTCAACTTTCACCTCAATGAGAAAAACACTTCCTACTGACCTTCTAAGATATCTTAGGCTGGAGAATTGTTTACCTTGTCATTTTTGTCATTAATTCAGATAAACTGGAAACAAAAGCCTTTGTGGATTAGAAGAAAGCCAAAATTACAAAATTTTTCTTTAAGAAATTTGTGGTTAGAAATTGACATGCAAACAATAATGGCAAATGAAGCTAATGAACTGCTGCCTAGTTGACAGGAAATCTATTTCAGAATCAATAAGTATGATTTGTAACAGGTAATTACTTTCATGCTTATGCTTATTTCTGTAGTATGTAGAGGCAAAATGATACTTTTAAAAAATTGTTTTGAGGGGTTCGCTTTACACACACACACATATACACATATACATATACACACACATATATATATACATACATATAGCAAACACATATATACATATATGTATATTGTACACATATATACAAATATATAACACATGTATACATATAAAAACATATATGCATAAATGTGTATATATTTGGTACGTGGGGCATATAGGGGCAATGTGTATATGCGTACATGCTTGGTATATAGGGTATATATGGTATGTAGGGGCAATAGTGTGTGAACCAAGCATGTACACATATACACATTGCCCCTGTGTACCCTATATACCAAATATATACACATATATGTATATGTTTTATATGTATATGTGTGTATATGTGCACATATATAACATGTATATACATATAAAAATAGATACACATATGTATATATTTGATATATAGGGTATATATGGCATATAGGGGCAATAGTTCACACACAAACATACGTGTGTGTGTGTGTGTGTGTGTGTGTGTGAACAATTGCCCATGAAATCTTATCTCATCATGATTTAAGCAGTTATTTATCAAAGGTAGACTTTGGCTTAGTCTAGCCCCTGTCTCAATTGTCATAAATCCCAAACCTGTGGAATTTTAATTCAGAGTTTGATGTCTCAGCTCTACTAGTCTCATCTAGAGGCAGAAATCCAGAAGGACAGGTACAAGGTTGGAGCCAGGAATCTGATTCAAATCCCCTCTTATAAAAAGTACTAACTGTGCGATGCTGGGAAAATCATCTAACTTCTATATGCTTAAGGCACCTTCCCTGGATTGACCTACCAAGTCAGACACTAGCTGATTGATGGAAGGATTTCCCTAATAATGAAATCTCAGATCCTTATTTTTTTCTATTTAAGTAAAGGAGACAGACCTAGAAAGAAACATACAAGTCAAGGAAAAATGGTTGACTATCAGGAAATTTTTTTCATTGTTTTCTGAATAAGAAAGACCATAGGTCATGCAGTAATAGCTGGAACAACAGCAGCAGTGGTAGCAATGGTATTAATAGCAATTAAAATAATAGCTGGCCTTTACTGTGTCTTAAGGACCTGAGCAAAGCACTTTTTAAAAAGAAAATGATCTCATTTTACCCTATTTACAACAACCATGGGCAATAGGTGCTATTATTATGACCATTTTATACAGATAAAGAAACTGAGGCACCAGGCTTAAGAGCCTTGCCCAGAGTCACATACCTAATAAGTGTCTGAGGCTATATTTGAACTCAGGTCTACCTGACTCCAGGTCCAACATTCTGTTTACTCATCTGTCTGCCTATAGCTTTACCTCTAGCCTTCTTTCTAGTCTTTTAATAACAAAGAGTAACAATCAAGTATACTGTTAACTCCCTATCTTATAACCTACAACTACATGAAACATCTTGTCTGTCCTCACCTAAGGAACATGGGCATTTTGCTAACACCTAGATTTATCTGCAAGTTCACCTCTGGAAAGATTAAAATTTGATTTAATTTTTCAGCAACTTTGAAAATATTGAAGAAAGCATTAGTGTACAGCTGTTTAAAAAAAGAGTAGGAGGGAGAGAACAAATTAGGAAGTAAATTCGGATTATGAACACATGACTAAAGATAAGCTAAATAATAAAATAAGCAGGTTTAAAATCAGCCCTTAAAAATACTTCCATTCTGTCACAACACATAATCATTTTATCCATTTTTTATTTCCAAGATACACTTGCCCATCCAGCTTTTAATCTCATTAGAACAGCTCATTAGCAGAAGGGCTTGAAGAGGGAATATCAGCCATGAAAAGCCAAAGTGTGCATTGTCAGCACACAAGCCAAAGCCCATCAGATGGTGACAGATTAAATCACACTCAGCAGCACAGAGAAGACATGATAAATTGAAAGGGGCCCGTGAATTAAACCCAAAGAAGCTTCTGAAAATCTTTCCCCATTGATGAATCAAGTTCCTTAAGGAAATCCTTCTGATACATGTTGGAGTCTGAGTTACATCAAAACATCAACTGGACCTTTGACTAAGGACAGTAACATAGCTGATGGCAGTGCTGCCTACTTGCTGAATTTGAAGTCAGAAGACCTAGGTTCATGTAAGCTCTTATTACTAATTAGATAATGTTGGGCAAGGAGCTTCCAAACCCTCATTAGCTTCATTTCCCCTAACTGTAAAACGAAGAGATTGGACTTGATGACTACTATGGCCTCTTCTGATTCTAAATCTAAAATCCTGTGAACCTAAACTTACCCAGCCCACTCAACAACCAAAAAAGGACATTAAGCAATTGGAGGCTGTTCTGAAAAAATTTGGAAGGATAACTGGTCTCTGGCAAAGCTGAGTAAGTGTGGCCACTCATGCTCCTTGTACTGAAAACTACATAATAAATCTTCAATGCAAAAGATCCTGGGGCTTAGCACAAATAGACCATCTGTACCAGCAAGGCTCACAAACCATCATCAGAGATATGATTGAGGGAACTTCTGTCCAAGGACAGGTTGGAATAAATGAACTCTGGGTTCTCTTCCAGCTCTGATATTCTGTGGTTTTGTGAAGATACAGTCTGTAAGATAAGGGGGAAAGAGCCAAGGTTTTGACGCTCAGAGATAAATTCAAACTCTCTATCCAAATGAGAGCAATAACTCTGAGGTACTATGGCTAAAAACATGGAAGATTTTATTGTTACAGAGAAGTTAACTACACAGAACCTGGCACCTCTTCAGAGTGCTACATTAGCATAAGGATGAGAAACCAGCCACCAGTAGTTGACAGTCTTACAATTTAAAAATATCTTTTGCCTTAGACAGCCTATCAAGACATTTTCACTTTGCTGTGTTGTGAAATATATCTGGACAAGAGATATCTCTTCTCACCAATAAGCACAGTCTATAAGACTAGAGGTTAAGTTCCTTTACAGATATTTTCTCATTGTATCCCCAGGGCTATTCATTTATAGAACAGACCCATGCTAGCTTTCTACTAAATCCAATTCAAATGTTCCTGTTAGTATAAGTTTTGGAAATAATGCCTGCTAGATAGGATTCTCTTTCCTTGCTAGAGATGGGTTACCCTAGAGGGTATAGTTTGGACAAGAAAGGGAAATGCTCCTTAACAAGGGCTAAATAAGCTACAAGTTGTTTGACCATTTTTTCATTTTATAGAAGAAAGGAGTAAAACAGGAGTGGGGAACCTGTGACCTCAAGGCCACATGTGGCCTTCTAGGTCCTTGGGTACAGCCTTTTTTCTGAGTCCAAGTTTTACAGAACAAATCTTTTTATTAAGTGGATTTGTTCTGTGAAGTTTGATTTCAGTAAAAGGGCCACATTTGAGGACCTGGAGTGCCACATGTGTCCTCAAAGCCTCAGGTTTGCCACCCTGGAGAAGAATAAAACATAGAAAGAGACCTATTTCCTTCTTTTAGGCTCATAATATCATAGAATACAGAGCCAGAATAGACTGTAGGGTTTCTCTGCTTCATCCCCCTTACTTCATCCACAAGAAAATGAAGAAACTAGGGAAAGACCTTATTTGATAAGAATTGCTGGGAAAATAGAAAAGTAGTTCAAAAGAAATTAGGTTTAGACAGTATCTTAAAACATGTAACAAAATAAGTTTCAAATAGACAAGCAAATTTAACAAAAATGTCACATTATTAAAAACAACCTCAGCACAGAAGAGATAGATAAACCTAGAAGAGATCAGGATGTACTAGAATATTATAACCAAAAAAGGGCTGGAGGAAATCACAAAAGACAAGCTAGATTATTTTCCCTATATAAAATCTAAAGAATGATTGCACAAAGAAAATCAATGTAACTAAAATAACAAGAAATTGCCATTTAGGGAAGCAATTCATATCAACTCTCTATGATAAATGTATCTAAATCTATTGTGTCTGGTTTTTTATGCTGAGCTGGTATAGTCAGTCATAATCACTCCCACCCCATTTGTGAGTCTGGCTACTGCTCCCCTGGGTTGTGACTTTTTTCTCAGTCACTCCCTTGGCACCTATCAGAATGGGGCACCATCAGAGTGGGCTTCCTCTCAAATCAGGCCCATGAAAATGTGAGGGAAATGTCAAAACCTCTATTTCAGGGCCAGTCATACAGTTGCTACCCCAATCACTGTTGTTAATTGCCTAGTGACATAAATGAATAAATGAATGATTCATTGGATTGGCTAATAAATTAAAAATATTCCTCAATTGTTTACTGCATGTTAATCATTTTGCTAAGTGGTATATGAAGGTAATGGAATATTATTGTTTTATAAGAAATGATGAGCAGGCAGATTTCAGAAAATGCTATGCACATCCAGAGAAAGAACTATGGAGTCTGAATGCAGATCGAAGTATACTATTTTCACTTTTTTTGTTTTTTTTTCTTGTAATTTTTTCCTTTTGTTCTGATTCTTTTTTTCCACAACATGACTAATGTGGGAATATATTTGATATGATTGTATGTGTATAACCTATATCAGATGGCTTGCCTTCTTGGGGAGGGGAAGGAAACAGGGGAGGAAGAAAAAATTTGGAATTCGAAATCTTATGAAAGTGAATGTTGAAAACTATCTTTACATGAAATTGGAAAAAATAAAATACTATCAAGTGGGAGAAAAATTCTTCGCCTTCATCTAGACTTGCTGAATTCTCCTTATTCTGAGATGTTCTCCCGTATCTGCCAACCTAATCTTGCCAATCTTCCAAGGTCCAATTCAAATGCCACCTTCTCCATGATCCTACCAGATAGAACAGATTCCTCCATCCTGTGAATTTTTGCAGAATTTTAACAAGATGGCTCATGCAATCCAATACTCAAAATTATATTAAATTTGTGAATATCTTACCCCTACTAGACTATAAGCTCCTGGAAGGTAGGGACTTTGTTTTATTTATCTCACCTTATTCCTTCAGTACTTTGTACAGTGACTTCCACAAAGTTGGTTGATTTTTGTGTTTCGTTCTCTTATCCTGCCAGGTGATCTTCAGAATCTTCCTAAGACAATTCAAATGAAAGTGATTCAGTTTCCTGGCATGGCACTGGTAGACTGTCCAGGTTTTACAGGCACACAAGAATGAGGTCAGCACACTAGCTCTGTAGACCTTCAGTTAGGTAATCATTCTAATACCTCTTTTCTCCCATACTTTCCTTTGGAGCTTTCCAAACACTGAGCTAGATCTGGCAATGCGTGCATCAACCTCATTATCAATGTGTACATCCCTGGAAAGTGCACTACCAAGATAAGTGAACTGATCCACAGCATTCCAAACTTCTCCATTTGCTGTAACTGATGGAGCACCTGTGTTTTCTCGGTGTTAATTGTTAGGCCAAAATTAGCACAAGCAGCAGAGAACTGATCCATACTTCATTGCCTTTCAGCTTCAGAGGCTACACTGAGTGCACAGTCATCTGCAAACAGAAAATCATGTACCAACATTCTCTCCACAAGGTAAGTATTCAATGGATGTATGTTGAATTTAATTAAATTATTTTAAGTGACCAGTTTTAGAGGACACACGGCAATTTGCACATTCTTTGATTCTGCAATCGGCTAGTGATCATTTTACTTTTTTAGCCAGATGCAATTTTCATTCTGACACAAACACAGAAATCAGCCTCATATTTTAAGGGCTGTGATAAAACTTGACACAGCATGGACTATTATAGGAAAACGACTCAACAATGCTCTTAAGTAGCTCTTTTCAGCCTCTAAATTCTTCTTTAAAAAGTACTAATTACTTAGTGGGCTGAAATGGGAAATAAAATTGAGCAGAAAGAAAGAAAAGTGAATTAAGATGTAGACTGGGAAAAATCAAACAGCTGCTTATTTGCAGGTCAATAGTTAAAGGAAAGAGATGAAAAACCTCTTCTTCCAAAGGGTTTTCTACAAAGATATTGCAGTTAAGTACAAAATACCACAGCATATATCCTGGAGCTTTAACCATCTTCTACATGTATAGAAAGGCAATTGATCTTGAGGACTGCTTCACCATGTACCAACCAGAGAAACAGCAACTAAATGCTGTACTATATCATTGGGAACAGTGCAGCAACATAACCAGAAAATGCTGATGAATCTAAAATCTATTCCTTCCTCAATTTCCTTGGAATCATCTTCACTACCTTGAAAAGCTCCTATATTTAAAAAGCTATTTTCTGTCTTGTACAGTTTTTCTTTTTCTTTTTTTAGGTCAGCTAAAGGACAAGTGAGAACTAGAGGAAGTTCATGGCTCAATTCAAGTAAAGTTAATTAAAAATGAATTTGTTGTATCCTTTTCATTAGAGTTTCAGAAATTTATCAACATTTCCTTCAAACTGAACTGAGCAAGAAAATACAACCAAGGTAGATCTTAGGATCATATTCTAAGGGAAATTTACTCCAGAGCGACTGAAACATGTAGGTCAAAATATATATATACTCCTTAATTCCATTGTTGCTTACTTTGGAGCTAATCTACACAGCTGTGAATAAAGGGGAGGTGGAAATTCTCAATCTGCATTCATGAGGTTCTATTTATAAACATGACAATTATAATTACTAGTTTTCATCAATAATTAATTTCATTGTGTACATATGGGTGGCTTATGATACAAACCCTTAAGTATGTACTTAACCTCTCTGATCCCACATAACACTTCGCTTAAATGTCGTTATATGTTTAATATTCAATAACTTGCAGTAGAGTTATTAGTCATTGTACAATAATTCCTCTGCTGAACTGGCCCATTGTAGAGGAGAGCAGAAATATCAACAAAAATAACAACCACGACAGCATCCCCATGGCAAATACTTATAACTTCCAATCCATAAGGAATGAAAAGCTTTCAAAATATAAAAACCTAACCAAAGAAATCGAAACTATGTAGGAACAGAGTGAGGGCAATATCATTCCTGTAGTCCTGTCTGCTACTAGATCTGCCTCAAAAGTACTTTGAGTAAGCCTGGAGAGTATGAACTTGCATTCCAAAACTTACATTTAATTATAAAAAAGATTCATTTAATATACATGTAAAATAGTCTACAGAATGTTAAATATCAAAAAATAAACAGGAAAATGACTTGTCTCTGAAATGTTTTTTTTAATTTGAAAAGGTAAAAGAATGAGATGATTATCATGAGAATGAAATTATAATAGCCTGCACTGTAGATTCAACTTTTTAAAATTTGTAAAGCACTTTACAAACTTTATCTCATTTGATTCTCACAAGGACCGACTGAATTAAGTGCTAATATCCCCATTTTACAAATGAAGAAACTGAGGCTGAGAGAGATTAAATTATCTAACTGTAGGTAGGTATATTACATATACTACAGTTATATGCTACAGTTTATATATATATACACACACATATACATATATATGTGCAGTGTATATATATTATATATGTGTGTGTATATATGTGTGCACATATACGTATACATATTATATATATATATACATACATATATATATATATATATATATATATATATATACTACAGTATAATATAGCTTCACAGCTGATAACTATCTGTTGTAGAATTTGAATTCAGGTTTTCCTGACTCTAAGTGCAGTACTTCAAAGCATGGTGAACAAAAAGTATTTTGTCCAGAGCTTGTAGGACAGGGGAAGCAACCTTTTATTCTTTCTTTTGACTTCCTGAAAACCTCTTTTGTTCCCTGCCAGAGCAGGGCTCCTCTGAAGCACTTGAGTCATTGCTGAATGGTGTTCTCTTAATTAAGGATGAGTAAGTAACTGTAACATTGTGAGTACTGTCCTAAAACAAAGTTGAGTAAAACACAGATCTTTCTTCTTTTAAAATGAGAGGGTCCTATCCTCCCCCTGTCTCCAGCTCTAAATCTTATGATCCTATATTTTACCTATTTTTTAATCTCATCAAGAGCCTAACAGTTCTGCACAGGGTAGGTGATGAATGAATATTTGTTACATTGATTGGAAAAAAAGATCAATTGGACATGGAGAAGGAAACATATTTTCATATATCTCTAAAAGCTTTCACATCAATAAAATTAGAGAGTCTTTACTTAAGGTTTTCTTTTTTTAACCCCTCCCACCCCCACCCCCCACTCCACGATAGCCAATAATTCCTCCAGGGCAGAGAATAAAAATGCCCAGGAAATTTAAGTGCAATTTAATGAAATCAGGTCTTCACATAGGATGAATGAATGAGCAGTGATTAGTATGCGTAAAGTTCTTTGCTAAATGATGAGAAGACAAATGAAAAGGCAAAACATTCTACTTTCAAGAAAATTATATTCTAACAAGGGAGACAACATGCATAATTTCAAGGACAATGGAAAGATCTACTTTTCCTTAAGGTATAGGAGGAGATGACAATTCATCACCTTTAATGTCATTCCCACTGACAAAACCATATCTACAACTAATATTGAACCATTCGAAAGTGCCATGGGTTGTGTCAGAAAGAATTTTATTTTCTGGGTCTTCAGTTGCTGTGACTACCATGGTGAGTTCTCTACTTTGCTAGTCACCCTTGGTAGATAACCCAGGATCCTTTTACTCTCTCCTCTGACTTCTTGAAAATAATTTTTGCTCCCAGCTAGATCAGGTATCCTCTGGAACACTCAAGTTATTACTGAATGATGCTTTCATAATTAAAGCTATTATTATATTGGCCATTTTTGGACCATTGTTATTACTCCAATTGCCCTTTTTATGCAGCCTCCCAGACTCTGTACTCAACAGCCACTCAAAATGGGGAACAAAGCTACCTTGAGGAGACAAGAAAGAGCACTGAGTTTTTGAGTCGGAGAAGCTGGGTTCAAAAGCTAGATCATTAGATCTTCTCTCTTAGTAAATGAAGTTAATCATAACAAATGCAACAACTTATGCAAAGTGCTATCTACATACTATTTATAGTGTTAGGGCAGTTCTTACAAAGTGTGAAATTATTGCGTAACATTAGATGGCAGCTAATGCAATTAAGCCTCAATTTCTTCTTCTAAAAATAAGGAACTGGACTAGATAACCTGTGTAATCCCTTCTACCATCAAATCTATGATCTACATAGATTTTTAAAGAAATTGTGTGTGTGACAAGTAGAAAACACTGTGTTGGTGAGAAGGGAACTAGAAGGAAATAATTTAGTGAATGTCTACTCTTGGGAAAGAGAGACTCAAACTGACATTCTAGCAGTTATTGCTCAAAAACAGATTTTTCTCTTCAATTTGAAATGTGCTGACCACATAGTGTTCCTCTGAAGCCTTCAATTTCATCATTCTTTTCAGATCTTGAGATTTTATTTTTAACCTTGTTCTTCAGTTTCAAAATAAGTGTTTGCTTCAGTCAGCATTAGCAATGTCTGATGTGTTGATTTCAGAACAGTGAATAAATAGAAACCTAAGGCTTTCATTTCCCCAAATACCAGCTATTCTTGCTATACCTGAAGGATCACACCTCTTTATATACTTTACCTTTCAATTATAAGCCTAAAATTCTAAAATTCTGGAGGTTGGAAGGTATTTTAATATATCGTTTTGCCTAGTCTCTTTCTCTTTAGCTAAAGAAATGTCTAAATTCAACAGGGAATCTAGAGGTTTACTTCCATCTTGAAATTTTCCTGTAATAGAATATTTCCTTAAATTCAATTAATAGCCCATTCGAGTGTTTCCTCAACCGCCATTACCTTTATATTATTGTTTCTTTGTCTAAGTTACTAAGAAAGACTATTATTAGTTATTATTATCTCTAATTTGGGATTTTTTAATCTGATAAGTAAAAAACAAAATTTTAAAAATCCAACTTTATGTTGTTTAAAGAGAATTTCTAAAGAGAATAACTAAAAAATAACAATAGGGCAAGAACAGAAGTGAGGGAAGGAGAAATCTATTTGCATTCATTCCTTCTTCAAGATTGAGTTCCTACCCTAGACGCAATAATCTGGTGAGGAATATAAGGCTAGGAGCTATGTTATTTTTTTTACTCTTTTTTTTAAAATTTAATTTATTTAATATATTTAGTTTTCAGCATTGATTTTCATAAGAGTTTGAATTACAAATTTTCTCCCCATTTCTACCCTCCCCCCCACTCCAAGATGGTGTATATTCTGGTTGCCCTGTTCCCCAGTCAGCCCTCCCTTCTGTCACCCCACTCCCCTCCCATCTCCTTTTCCCTTCCTTTCTTGTAGGGCAAGATAAATTTCTATGCCCCATTGCCTGTGTATCTTATTTTCTAGTTGCATGCAAAAACCTTTTTTTTTGTTTTTAAACATCTGTTTTTAAAACTTTGAGTTCCAGATTCTCTCCCCACTTCCCTTCCCACCCACCCTCCCAAAGAATTCAAGCAATTCAACATAGGTCATATGTGTATCAT
>JAQQSZ010015561.1:0-11243 GCA_028646595.1 Phalanger gymnotis | reverse complement strand
TATATACACACACACACACACACACACACACATACACAAATATATATGCATATTCCTTTCAGCTACTATGATACCAAGGTCTCATGAATCATACACATCATCTTTCCATGTAGGAATGTAAATAAAACAGTTCAACTTTAGTAAGTCCCTTGCAATTTCTTTTTCTTATTCTTTTTCTTGATTACCTTTTCATGCTTCTCTTGATTCTTGTGTTTGAAAGTCAAATTTTCTATTCAGCTCTGGTCTTTTCACTTAGAAAGCTTGAAAGTCCTCTATTTTATCGAAAGTCGATATTTTGCCTTGGAGCATGATGCTCAGTTTTGCTGGGTAGGTGATTCTTGGTTTTAATCCTAGCTCCATTGACCTCTGGAATATCGTATTCCAAGTCCTTCAGTCCGTTAATGTGGAAGCTGCTAGATCCTGTGTTATCCTGATTGTTTTTCCACAATACTCAAATTGTTTCTTTTTGGCTGCTTGCAGTATTATTGTGCACTTTTTTTTTTTTTAAGTAAAACCATGCTTCTTCCCTGAAGCAAGGGCCTGTCTTTTTAACACTGTTGATTTGGTTTGTCTCTGAGTCATGGAATGCCAACTTCTGAATAATTAAAGCTGAAGACTACCCGAAGGGTAACGAAGAGGCCTATGGTAGGTTTGAGCAGGCATCTATACCAACTTGGCTGGTTATCAGCCAGAAACTGCACCAAAGAAAAGTCATGGAAGATGTAATGATGAGTAGAGCATCCATCTGAATGTAAGCCCTGAAGGAATTTGCAGTCTAATAAGGCGTAGAAAGCAAACTTTAGTTCTGTGGTTATCTAGAGGAGAGAGATCTGGCTAGTGGGGGAGGGAGGGTAAGAATCAGAAGAATATTTGTGAAGTATGTGTCATTTGACTCAGATATTTCAAAGGGTAGATAATAATTTTAGAAGTCGAGATGGAGTAGGAGGACATTTCAAGTAGAACAATAATAATGATAATAAGTGTTTTAAGATTTGTAAAGAAAACTCTACATCAGTTATCTCATTTGATCTTCCTGCAGTATATGCAGTCCCCAGTATACTCTTAATAAGCTGGAGAGGTAAGTACTAGAGGTGTGATCACTCCCATTTTCAAACGAGGAAACTAGTTGAGAGACGCTAATGTCAAATAGTCCTTGGTCATAGAAGTAGTGAGTGAGTATGGTGAGATTTGAAGCTAGGTCTCTCCTGACTCCAAATCCAGTGATGTTTGCATTTACACTCCACCATTGTGAAAAAAGATGTGGGATCACAGGGTGTGTTTGAGGAACAGTGACCAGATTTGGCTAGAATGTAGTACACTGGGAACATGAAGGATCTTGAAGATAGGCTAAGGAGTTTGTACTTAATTTCGTAGGTAATGGGAGCCATTGAAGGTTTTGGGATAATAGAGTGACACCATTTATGTCAGGGCTGTCCAACCTTAGGTTTTTATTGAAACAATGGACAATATATTTTGATTTGCCATTTTAGTGAGAGCTCTGCAGTAGCTTGGCTTTGTTTATGAAAGCAATTATGTAAATTTCTATGCTTGTAGGTGGGCCGCAGGTGGCCCTCGGGCCGCATTTTGGACAGTACTGATTTACGTTATACTTTATGAAAATTAATCTGGCAATGTCCTATGGAATGTATTGGAAGACAGGGAACACAGAGGCACATAGATTGGTTAAGGGGAATACTACAGTAGATTTGGCAAGATGTAGATAAGGCCTGATATGGTGACCATGGGAATGGAAAGGAAGGGCTGGATAGTCTTCTAGAAGTGAGATTCTCCTTTAAAACCTCCTGCCAAAAAAAAAAAATCACGTTATATAATCCAAAGCCAAGTGTGGATTTTTTGGAGGGGGAGGAATGGTAGTGGTAGATATTTTACACTTTTGCGGTTGGTTAGCCATACCATTGCTTCCCTTTGTCAGCATGCCCAGTTAGTGAATTGGCTGCTTTGGTTTGACTTATTCCTACTTTTGCAAACTCATTCATCATTTCCCAGTGTAACCCTCTGCTCTACTAGTACATCCCCTTAACACCATCTACATGCGGCCTCAGGGTCCATGTCTCCTTGCCTTCACTTCTGTTTGAAACCCTCTTCCATCTCCTTTGTTGCTAAAGTCACCACTTGATTTAAAAAAGTTTAAAAACTTTGCTCTGAAAGCCTTTCTTAAGAACACCCTGCCCTAACTCCCATTTTTTTCATTCCTTTATTCCTGAGGAAGGACGTTTACCTTGTTATACATCATCATGCATTTGCTTATGTTTTCTAAATTTTTCAGTACCCTCGTCTCCTGAATTATAGTCTAAACTCTTTTACGTTAATAATAATTTCTTTGTTAACTTGTAAAGCCAATCACAGCAGCACACCTGAGGACTGTTGTTGTGATTAATTTTAAGGGTTTAATCGCATAATGTAATGAACTCTCTGTTCAGAACTTAAACATTGTTTAGTAAACTAAATCATAACATTCATAGCAACATTGTTAAGCAAAACATATTATTCTATATATATATGTACATATATATATATGTGTATCTCATAACACTCATCATCTCATATGACACATGGCCTATATCGTTGCATCCAGAAGCATTTCCCAAAATACTTGTTTATACAAGCAGGAGGTGCCAGGCCAGGGTCTTCCCTAGAGTAACATATCATCCTTAAGGGGTAGCAGATAACACAAACACTATCCACTCTTAGGTCACAGAAGCAACTTACAATCTCCTCAGTCACTACAGAGTGTCCAAGTAAAGTCCTCTTTTGTCTTGACTCGAGGTGACTTCCAAACCTCATGGTTCCTCCTCCCAGGGCTGACTGCTCCCAGCTCTTGCCTGGTTCACATGCAGGCAGCTCTCTACTCCTGCTCCTTGTCTCAGCTCATGGGGACTGCTCCACTCCAAGTTCCTCCTGCTTCTGCTTGACAGCAGGCTTCAGGGGCTCCTGTCTACAGCTTTTGTTTCTAGGAAAACAAAGCTTAACAGGGCTACAACAATATTTATACACATTACCAGCACCATCATCTCAATTCACAGGGCTTCTATCTGAGAAATTAACACAGACCAACAGACAGAGTTCTGGCATCACGAACATTCTTTCTGTTAGGTCTCCCCACAAGCAAGTTCCCTTAGACTGCTCACGCTTGCTTCTCTCTCTCAGCTCTGCTTCTCTCTTCATTCTGCCTCTCGCTCTCTCTAACCACACTCTCCTTCCAAGCAGTATATACTGTTTTCAATCAAATACTCAATTCAATCAAAGACAAGACTCAATCAAAGGCACTTGATTACCTTAGTGCTGAAAAGCTTGGAGGTCAACACTTAATTAAATTAACCTTACATTAAACACTTGATGTGTTACAGAAACTTAACTCAAAAGAAAAAACAGCAAAAAATCCCACTTTGCATTTACATAACCCTATGTATCAATAGCACTTAGGACTAATGCCTTATGTGGCTGTTCAGGAACTGGGTACTGAATGGATGAACGAGGGAATTTAGTGCTCTGTTAGGGCTCGTGCCTGAATTGGAACATGGGGTTTGATAGCACAAGTTTTACCACAAGTGTTTGTTGTTAAGTTATAGTGAAAGCATTTCATTTCAGTATTTGTTAAGTCTACATTGTACTAATTAAACTGATTAGAATTTAAGAATCATGTCCAGTATCTTTAGATAGGTTCACAACTAGATTATGGCTTTAAACTGGCATTTCCTTTGGGATTGCAAATTTACAGTACCTACTGAGTGACAATTTAACTTTTTAGCCACAGTAGGAGGTCTTATGAGTGCGTTAACATAATAGTTTTGGAATTCACAGTACAACTTTATTTTTGTCTGTGGGTTTCATGAAGGGTGTGATGATAGCTACCATTATTTTTTGCTTTCTTATGAAACTATGATTAAAATGTCTTTTTTTAATCTGCCTTAAACTATCTTGCCACTATCATATTGTTTATCTTGGCTTTTCTAAATTACATAGTTGTATAGTAGAGGCTGCCATAATGTTGCCCATGGCCTTTAGGCATTGTCTTACCTTGTGATGTACTGTCCATGTTAGTAGAGAAGAAAAAAGGGAAGAGCGGGTTAGGAAGACTCCTTCTAGCTTATGTTTAGTTTGGCATAAAGATAATTTAGGATTAGGTATTTGCAAGGATTAAGTTTAGTATGATTGAGATTTTTTAAAATATTCAACATTTGTGGAAGGATTTTTTTGATGTAATTGGAGATTGAAATCTCTTATATAAGTTTAAGAATATTCTGACATGAGTTGTCAGTGAGATTTATTTTTACTTTTCTATGTTAAAAGTATTCCATATTTAATTGGTTTCACATTTTTCAGTGGTTAGTGTTCACATTTATTGTGGTTAGAACATTGTACTAAATACTAGGAGCCATTTTAGCCTTGCTTTTATCCTGTTGTGAATTTAAGTAATTTTTGTATTCCTTATTATTGACTTGATTTTTTTTAATCGAATGCAAAGAAGAATCATTGTCTTAGGTTGCTGTTTACTAGCTGTGTGAACTTTGGGCAAATCATTTAACTTCTCTGGGCCTCAGTTTCCTAATTTATAAAAATGAGAGGTTTAGACTACATGGCTACAGAGGCCCTTTCCTGCTCTAGAACTATGGTCAATGAGCCTTTGACCTGTGAGTGCCTTGTAAGAAAGAGTCTCCTAATGATCATAATATGTATGATTTCTTAAAGAGATATTTAGAGCTTTCCATTGGTGCCACATTATTGATGTTGTACAGAGAGAGAAACAGTGAGAGAGAGAGAGGGAGAGTGTGTGTTTATATATATATGTGCGTGTGTATCCACACAAAATACTCACACACACACATACATATATATGTATATACACATATATATATCTCAACATCTTTCTATATGAACCCCATGGCTATATATGCATACATGACTATGGAAGAAAGAATGAGGCTGATGAC
Organism: Phalanger gymnotis; assembly: GCA_028646595.1. Lineage (NCBI taxonomy): Eukaryota > Metazoa > Chordata > Mammalia > Diprotodontia > Phalangeridae > Phalanger > Phalanger gymnotis. The sequence goes on along the minus strand of JAQQSZ010015561.1, from coordinate 6,291 downwards.
TTTGCACAACTCTGCCTCATTTAAATCCAATTCATGTGCAAGTCAAAATATCACCCTCTTGAAGTCATTGGTCCTCTTCAAAAACAAAAGATGAGCAACCAACCAACACATATGTACACAAATGCACACACACATATACATATACAGTAACTTTCTTTAGTTAAAATACTTTCTCTAAGTCATTTATAATCTTTAACAATGTTTTTCCCCCCTAACTTCATCACTTTGCTAAGATATTGAGTATAATCATATAGAATCATAGAACCTTAGATCTTAGGGATTCCTTGGCTTGCTCAACACCAGAACTTTCATTGTATAGATGAAGAAAGTCCGGCTCAGAGAAGGGAGGGATTGCTCGTGACTATACAGCTTGTTATGTCCTTCCCCAAATTGATTCTCTATACAGACAGTTCTAAAAATAGTTTTATTATGGATTATAAACTGGTTTCTTTTATTGACAAGCAGAAAAGTCATGGAGTGTTCCTTACCTGAAAAATATGAAGAGCTATTGAAAAGCAAAGAGAATGTACAGACTGTGGGACTGAATATCAGCCAACAGTTTAACAAGTCTTTTAAACTAGGTAAGATTTTTATGTGAGTAAACCCATCTAAGATTGCTGTTGCTAATTGTGCCTCATTGCCAAGGTGGGATGGCCTTGAAATTGTAGCGATGATTTTGTTGTTGTGGTTCCTTTATGGGTGCTAATAATAGGTTGCTTTCTTGTTGCAGAAAGTCCAGCTGAGTTGCGGCCCAAGAGTGCTCTTGGAAGTGGTCAGTTGAATGAATCTATATTTCTTCTCAGGTTTGTAAAATGAAAAAGCAGAAAACATTTTAATGGAAAATAAAATATGCTTATTTATGACTCATGGTGACTAAGTACTCCACACAGTTCTTATTATAAAAACTGTTTGGAGGCTTATACATGAACTTTAATTACTGTGCCTCTAATTTTATATTCCAAATTATAAATAAACACTAATTGAAACATATGCTTTTTTTGCCATATGAAATTTAAGGCTGCAGAAGTTGCTTTTCTGTGGACTTGGGCCATATATGGAAGACTAAGTTGTGATTTTTTTCATATGTTGGCTTATATTTCTTTATATGGCCAAAGACTATTGTGAGGTTTAATTTTATCTTTATCCTTTAATTCACAAGCATTCACCTACTAATTCATGACTTATACCTACTGTGGGTAACGACTTGTGCTAGGTGCTAGCAATACAAAGGTGAAAAACAGCACAGTTCTTGCCTTTAAGAGGTTTGTAGTCTAGTAAGAGAATGATGCTGTCTACCCAAGTGCTGGCGCACACATCTCCATAATGCGAGCTAGGAAATCCGTAAGTGCATAAGAGAGAACCCACAAATGTCCTGACATATCACTTCGATCTAGTGTCTCTAACAGAGGCCTTTATAGATGAATTATAGAATTTTTCATGGCATCCTTATCTATTTTGTACTGGTCCCTGAAAGAGAATAGTTAGAGATTGATGAGGGAGAATTCACTCTAGGCTGAGCTTTGCACAAAGTTTGCAAAGGCCCCAAAGCTAATTGGAAACAGATAGTTTTGCTTGAGCACAGTGTAGGTGAAGGCGAAGAAATAATGGTGATCTGGTGGGATAGGACCCGCTCAAAGAGGATGCCGAATGTGAGGTTTGGGTTTCTGCATGTGGTTTGATAACCACTAGGGAGCCACGGAGGGCTTTTAGGAGGAGAGAGACCATGAACGAGCTTGTGAAGTGTGAAGGTTAGACTAGAGATGAGTTTTGGTGGGGAGGAGAGAAGAGTCCTTCAAGCATTGAAGGGCTGATGTTGGAAAGGAACAGTCGGCTTGTTGTGCTTGTCCCGAGAGGACAGAACTAGGAACACTGCGCAGAAGTGGCAAAGAGGAGCATTTGGGCTTAACGATCTCAACAGAAGTGGCATTGTCTAGAGGAATGGCATGGTTTGGGGTGAGGTGGCTGCAGCTCCTCCCCAGAACTCTCCAAGCCAAGGCTGGGTGACTGCTTCTTGGGTGAGATGCAGGGAGATTCTCACAGGGCTGTGATTTTGTGACTACTCTGGTACATGTAAGGTGTTCCAAGGGTAATGTGACAGGCCTTGGCAACAGATTGGATAAAGCCATACTAATGAAATTAAAGAGTCTTGATGTATTGTTGATTCCCACTGTCTTTAGTTAGCTCTGTGTGTGTGTGTGTGTGTGTGTGTGTGTATGCTACACACATCATAGGTGTAACCAGTTAGTAACACAGACCAGCAGATTAAAACAAATAAAGATATGCTATTCAGAAAGCTTGTAATTTAGCTTTGTCCTAGGGTTGGAGTCTAATGACTTAGAGAATGATCTTTTATGAATTTTGGGTTCTGAACTGTTTTACAGTTTGAATACCAATGTTATGAAATCTGACTTAATTGAGATTGGGGTTTCCTTTTCAGTTCTCGCCCTACTCCTAGAACCAGCACTACAATGGGGGTCCATTCTGATGTCACTCATAAACCAGCCCTGCAGACTGCTCCTTCAGCAGAGGTGAGCATAAATAAGGGAAAGAAACTTTTTTTTTTCCCACACAAGTGACACAAAACCTAGGCAAAGGAACAGGAGGTTAGAACTATTTGTATTGGTTTTCAACAATTAGATTATTTCTTGGTACCGATTGTGAAATTAAGTAGCAATCCTTGTGCTTTTGGCAAATATACTGGTGCTTCGTAAATGTTTAACTGCAAAAGTCTAATGTGTTAATTCAAATATCCATAGAAAAAGAATGAATTAGTGTGTTTTTTCAAGGTAGTAGGTTAATTGTATCTTTATTTCATAATTATAGTTATAATTGTTATCAGTATCAAATATGGAAAGTTGTTATTTTTCATATTAAAAATCTGGTAACTCATAAAATGGGTCTTAAAAAATAACTCAATATAAAAATGGAGTTAGTAAAATCTACTTTACTTAAATCAACTTGGTGTCATTGAAATAAAAATTATCACATCAAACCACACTAATATGATCTCTGAAACAAGATGTGGCACAACAATTGAAGATTATTTTTATATTCAGAAGTCAAACCCATTCTACCAGATGGTAACAGGAGATTCACAACCTTCTCTTCTTCAGTGTATGTGCATACTGGAGTCAGCAGGGAGGGGTATGAGATCACTTCTGTAGTGAAGACTGTATAACTAAGTAATAACAACCCAGGTCTCAGAAAAGATCCTTTTTTTTTTTTTTTAAAGTCAGGACATAACAAAAAACAAAACTTCAGGTCACTAGAGTCTGTTCAAACATTCAAGTGTGGTACGGGTCATAGAATATTAGCACATGAAGAAACTTTGGAAGTCACTTAGTCTCCCCTCGTTTGGAGAGGAGTGAGCCGAAGCCAGAGAGGGAAAGTGCCTTGGCATTTGCCACAGATAGTGAAGAGCTGGAGCCAGAAGCTAGCTTTTCCTTCTGGGGCTAGCACTGGAAGCTTTTTTTTGTGTTCCTCGGAGTATCAGAAGCTTCCCTTCCACACAGTGTTGGGATTAGCATTTTGGCTAATTTTTAAATTGTTAACCTCATTTGTGACTTAAAGCTAGCAGGGAAAGAGCTGACTGAGAAGAGTCTAGCTGGGTAAGTGAGCTATGTTAGTGTTCTGACAGTGGAAAACCTAGCTTTCTGTATAGGCCTTGGAAATGGATTTAGGGATGGGCCCACTTCCATTGAAGCTTTGGTCTTTATCTTCTCAGCATGTTGTAATACTAGAGATGGAAAGCATTGCTTCAGAGTGTTTGCAGAAAGTGGAAAAACTATTTAGCTTCTTATAAATTTGCATTAATATAATATTGCTTGAAGTGATATTCTTATTGACATATTTTAAAAAGCTTTTAATTTGTCAAATTAGAGGGAACTCCTCAAAGCAATGACATCACAGATTCACTTGACCATTTGACTGATTTGTCAAAGGAAAGATAATTGACTATTGGGTTCTTTTTTCCAGGTGAAAAATCCGTATTTATCTCAGCAGGAGATAGAGTCCAGAATGAAGGAGCTCATATATACTGATGCTGACCTCATTGTGACCCCAATAATTGATAATCCAAAGGTATGAAAAAAATGTAAAAATCATTGTGGGACTTCTGAAGCTTGCAATGCACTTTTGGGCAGAATATGTTTTGAATTATGTATGAACAGCCTTCTGTTGGCATTTCTCTTGCACTTTTCCTCCATTGCCTTGATTTTTGCTTCTAACCCTATCTCTTCCTAATTTTTTTTCCTGTCCTCTCCTTCTAATGTCTTGTCTAATCATCTTTTCATATACACTGCCTTTCTGATACTTTTTACCTTTCTTCATTTTTCTAGTGAATTTTCCTTCCTCTGTCTTTCACCTTTATCTTTTCCTTCTTTCCAGTCTGCATATTACAGTCTCTTTGCTCAGACTTCCCTTTTTCTGACTCAGATCTAGTCATTTCCTGTTTGTGTTTCACTCCATCATCCCTCAGTCAATTAACAGGCATTTGTTGAATACCTCCTGTGTGCCGCACACGCTGTCTCCGTCCTTCTCTAGGTCTGGTTTCTGCAGGCTCTACTTTCTCTCTGTTGGCTTTTCCTGTTTACCTCCTGTCTTCTTTTTTTCCCCTCTTCTTCATCTGAACATAATTTCCTGTCATCGCTTTTCTTTTTCCTGTCTCTCTACTCCTTATTTTTTCAAGATTCCTTTTTAGCTCCATTTCCAATTCGACTAACTTTTTCACTTGTCTCTTGTCGCCCTCTGGCTGGTATAGTGGAAGGAGCAAAAGTATTAGAATCAGGAGTTGCGGGTTCAAATTCTGTCACACATACACACACTTGTTCCCTTTATGCTTCTGAGAAGCTCCTATAAAAGGACTTTTGACTCATTGTTGGTATGATTAATTTGACAGTTCATCATGTCTAGCCACATGAGATCACACAGTTTAGTTTTTTAAATTCTTATTTACCAACCATCCCTCTCTTGTGTTTCATATAACGTTTTTAAAGAGAATAAAAAAGAAACATTGAAGACACCATGACACCTTTGACTCTTTGTCCTGTCATTAGACAGGGGGAGGCAGGTTTTCCCAAGCCATCTTCCACAGCAGAAGCATGTGTATCACAGTTGACTGGAAGATGGAGAGAACACAAGATCCCATTGTTCTTATTATTTGTTTGACTATTTAAAAAAAAAAAAGCATTTGCTTTGGTAGAGCAGACACTGCCTTAACTGTCCTTTTCCTTCAAATTGTTCCCTATGCATATTTGAAAAATACACAAGATTCCTTAAAGCTGTAACACTAGAGATAACCTTGTTGGATGTGGCAGAAAATCATAACGTCTCTGGGCCCCAATTTCTGCATCTGAAAAATGAGGGAGTTGGGTTTGGGGGCTTCTGAGGTCCTTTCTGCCTCTAAATGAATGATCCTGTGGTCTCTGAGCCCATTTTCAACTGTAGATGTACATTTTAACCTCTTTGATGACATCAACTGGCTCTTATCTGTGTCTTCCAAATTACCCAGACTGTTATATTGCACATAGGAGGTCTTTAATAACAAGTTACTGAATTGGTCAATTAATCAAGCAAGCATTTGTTAATCACACACCATGTACGAGATCTAGTCTTGGGCACTGGATGTAGAGAGACAAAAGCAGAGCAGTTCCTTCTCTTAAAGAGCTTATATTCTATCAAATTTATCAATTAATTAATGATTTCAATCAATATGTAAAGTATTTGTTTTTATTTGTTTTTTTACATGCATATCTTTTTTTAATATCATTTTTTTATTTTTAGTTTACAACACTCGGTTCTACATAATTTTGAGTTCCAATTTTCTTCCCTCCCTTCCCTCCTCCCTCCCCAAGATGGCATGGAATCCCATATAGCTTCCAAGTATAATTTCGCATTGAATTAATTTACACACTAGTCAAGTTATGGAGAAGAACTGTGATCAATGAAATGAATCATGCGAAAGAAGAAACAGGACCAAAAAAAAAAAATAAACCAGCCCAAAAACAAAAACAAAAGAGAGAAAAAGAAAAAAAAAGGGGGAAAAAAGGCTAACATGAAGTGTGCCTCAATCTGCATTCATACTTCATAGTTCTTTCTTGATGTAGATAGCATTCTCCATCGTGAGTCCTTTGGAGTTGTCTTTGTACCTTGTGTTGCTGACAAGAGCGAAGTCTGTCAGGGTTGGTCCTCATAGAATCCATATATCTGTGGTTGTGTATGATGTTCTCCTGGCTCTGCTCCACTCACTCAGCATTACGTCATGCAGGTTCTTCCAGGTTGTTATGAAGTCTG
>JAQQSZ010015560.1:0-11243 GCA_028646595.1 Phalanger gymnotis | reverse complement strand
CATAGAGATTTATCTTGCCCTACAAGAAAGGAAGGGAAAGGGGGATGGGAGGGGAATGGGGCAACGGAGGGGAGGGCAGACTGGGGAACAGGGCAACCAGAGTGTACGCCATCTTGGAGTGGGGGTGGGGAGGAAATGGGGAGAAAATTTGTAATTCAAACGCCTGTGAAAATCGATGCTGAAAACCAAACGTGTCAAAAATAAATTAAAAAAAAAACAACAAAGACTATGTTTGGCTATGCAGTAACTCACTCAATGACCCTGTCAAGTGTTAAGTGTTAAGATCAGAGGATCCAAGGATTTCGAGAAGGTTCTCAGACATCATTTAATCCAGATTAATTTAATCAAAATTTAATTTAATTTAATCAAAAACTAACTAATGTATAAAGTTATAGGTAAGAGATGAGCCTGGGTAGGTTCTTTGTGAGTCAGGCAATATGACATTGGGGAAAGCACATTAAATCTGGGGTTAAAAGATCTTGGCTCAAAGGCCAACTCTACCACTTACCACAATGTAATCTTGGGTCAGTGACTACAGCTGTCTTGGCCTCAGCTTCCTCCTCTATAAAATTTCTGTTTCTATTTGAGTTTGATGCCATTGATTTAACCCAGTGCCTCTTCTTTTGAAAATGGAGACCCAGTAAGAGGGAATGATTTGTTCAAGATAACACAGGTAACAGGTAGCCAAGCTTCACTTCGAAACCAGGTCCTCTTACTCCAAATGTTGTGTTGAATGTCCACTACACTACACCCTCCCTTATCTCTGCTATGTCCCCCTCTTCAACATTATCATTACTGCCGATGCCACCATTCTAGAGAAAGCCTCACAGCTAGCAGCCACCTCTTCCTTCTGAGTAATTGCCTCAACTCATCTTCAATGCAGGCAGCTTCTGCATGGTCCCAAGGGCAGAGGATCTCAAAGCAAAGTCTAATGATAATAGTAATGACAATAGTACCTAGCATTTAGAGGGTGCTCTAAGGTTTACACAATGTTGTACGTTATCCCATTTAATCATAACTGCCAGTGACAATAAGACAGACTACAGGCTAGCCCAGGTCTGTATCCTGGGAGACATACCTGCTCCAGGCACTTTACAAATCACAGCCTAACTCATCTGCATGATCAAGGGAACAAAGATGAAATAACCCAATAATTTTGACACACAAATCCTTTGTTTTCTTCTTCCTTCTTCAAATCCCCAAAGCTCCCTCGATGTCATGAACAAAGAGTTCTGTCAATTGTCTTGCCCAGATATCCCTTGCCTACAATCCCATAATTTTAAATGGGACAAAGTAAAACACCCAGATTGAATATGGAATATTGAAGTGTGCTGCTGGAAAAAGTCACCTTGTCCAAATCTCATCATTTTACAGATGAGGAAGCTGGAGTCCAAAGACAAAGAGTGACAGGGCCTAAGGTCATCATAGTGAGGTATTGGCAGAGCTAAATCATCAAAGCAAACCTTTGAGAGAGGCCCCGACGATTATCTGGCTCTAACATTCTTAACCTTTTGTGTGTGGACCCCTCTGGTGGTCTGGTGAAGCCTATGGGGACCTTGGAATAATGTTTTTTAAATAATTGAAGGAAATGCTAAATTTCAGTTAGAGGTTAGTGAAAATGAAGATGGAATTCTTCCCATCCAAATTCACAGATCCCTCAGGAGTCTGTGGATCCCAGGTTAAGAACCCTTAATCTAACTCAATCTCATCATTTTATAGAGGAGGAAGCTGAGGCCAAGACAGCTGTAGTCACTGACCCAAGATTACATTGTGGTAAGTGGTAGAGTCGGCCTTTGAACCAAGGTCTTTTAACCCCAGATTTGATGTGCTTTCCCCAATGTCATATTGCCTGACCCACAAAGAACCTACCCAGGCTCATTGCTTACCTATAATCTTATACATTAGTTAGTTTTTGATTAAATAGTACCTGCTGAGCATTTTTCTCTCCAGAGCTCTATCACCTGCCCCAAGGATAAAATGAGAGGGTAAGGAGATTAATCCTTCAAAAGGAAGCAGGGAAGACCAATCACTGATCCTTTTTCTGATCAGAACCTAGAATCAAAAGAGGTGTGTGTGTAGTTTGGATTCATGTGATACTGCTATATTTTCCCTGGGGCAAACACCACAGCCCTGAGCATAGACCCATAGTAATAAGAACAAAACTCACATTTACATAGGGTTTTAAGATTTGCAAAGTTATCTTCCTTACCAGGACCTCATTAGACAGGTAGTGTTAATACTAAGTTGACTCTAAGGCATAACTTCTTATTCCAAGTACGATTTCATTATTTTCATAAGCACTATACAAGTATTATTAGCTCCATTTCATAAACAAAAAAACTGAAGCTCAGAAAGTTTCAACGAATTTTCCAATGATCAAACAGCTAACGTCAGACCCAAGATTCAAACCCAGCCCCACCAGTTCAAAGGCCAGCCCTCTCTTCTCTGCCCTTTTGCCTTTTCCAGACTAGTGGTCTGTATACATTTGTGCACATTAAGAACAATCAACATGCAAGTGGCTGCTGGAATGCTGCAACTTAGCTCTACCTCAGGGATCTCAATTGATTCCACACCCTGCTAGCCTCTGCTTTCACAGCCAATAACTCAATCCTTTGCACTATCCAAAAGTAACAGACAAGTACCAGATTGTACACATGCTGTTCCAAGTGTTTTCACTGGCTATCCCCCATGCACGGAAATTCTCATTCTTCATCTTTACCTCCTCACTTCCCTGGTTTTCTTCAGATCTCAGCTAAAGTCCCACCTTCTGCAAGAAGCTTGTTGCAATTAACTTCCCTCTGAAATTACCTTGTTTGCACATGTCTCCCTCATTTAACTGTGAGTTCCTTGAGAGCAAAAACTATGCCTGGCCCATAGTAGATATGGGCCAAAGTATTAGATATTAAGCCAAATATTAGTTGACTTAAATACTAGTTGACTGACTGACTTGACATTAGATAGATAGATAGATAGATAGATAGATAGATAGATAGATAGATGGATGGATGGATGGGTAGAGACAGAGAGATAAATAGATAGGTGTGGTCTATGTGTATATATATATATAAATATAGATAGACATATATATTGATAGATATAGATAGGCATATGTGGTGTATGCATATATATGCATACACATGCACACGCACATAAATATATAGCTATGTATATAAGTCTGTGTAGGGTGTGGCTACATTAGTGTATGAATCATTAAACCCCACAACCTCAAAAGAATTAAAATTACAAACACTCCTGAAGGGCAATAGCACAGATATTATGGTGTTTTGTTTTGGTTGGGTTTTATTTTTGTTTTTGTTCTTACAAATTGAAGGTTTGGGGCTATACTGCATGGAGCAAGTCTTTTGGGGGCATTTTTCCAACAGCATGTGCTCACATCATGTCTCTGCTCCCTTTAGGTTTTTCATTATTATTATAGCCATTATAGGGATCTATGATCAGTTATCTTTGATGTTTTTATTCTATTCGTTCTGGGGTGCCACAAACTGTACCCGTATAAGATGGCGAACTTAACCGATAAGTGTTACAATACTTATGTGTTCTGACTGTTTCACCAACCTGGCCATTCATCCATCTCTCTTCCTCTCCTCAGGACTCCCTATTCTCTGAGACACAACAACATTGAAATTAGGCCAGTTAATAACCTTGCAATGGCTTCTAAGTGTCCAAGTGAAAGGAACAGTCAAACAAGGCAGCAAATTTTCATTGTCTTATTTTAAGAAATTGCTGCATCCACCTTAACCTTCAGCAACCACCACTCTGATCAGTCAGCAGCCATCAACACCAAGGCAAGACCCTCCACACAGCAAAAAGATAATGGCTCATTGAAGGCTCAGAAGATAGGTAGCAATTTTTAGCAATAAAGTATTTTTAACTAAGGTATGTTCATTTTTAGACATAACACTATGGCACACTTAATAGAATTTAAAAATAATTTTTATACAAACTGGGAAACCAAAAGATTATGTGACTCACTTGATTGCGGTATTCACTTTATTGCATTGGTCTAGAACCAAACCTACAGTATCTCTGAGGTATGCCTGTATCCACTCTAGTAAGAGTATAAAGTACCAAGGTATAGATGGATACATATGTTATACAGTATAAATATACATATGTCACCTTGGTCCAAATATAGGCTATATCCCTAAAATGAAATCTCTTTGAAATGAAAAATTATACATTCATAAAATTTAAAAAACCCCAATTATAAGACACATTCAGGTTTTAGAGAAGCCAGATTTAGAGGAATGGAGCTATTGGGCCAATATATGCATATATGTGTGTATAAACCTAATATATATTTACATAAATACATACAAATATTATGAAATGGGAGGGGGTCTTCCCCCACATAGAAGAGGCTGCAAGGCCTGCTTTTAGAATGGGATGATGATCTATAACAGAAGGACTTTGGAGAGATCCGAGGCAGGCATAGGCATTTTCTAACTGGTTTGGCTTTGCTAACCACACAATACAAAGGAGGCTCTTTGATTAGCTATAGATGCAGAGGAACCTTCAAAATAACCTTAGTCCATCCAGGGTCAATTCAGTTCAGAGTCTTTTCAGCCTTGCTGGCATTGGAGAAGAACATCCTGCTAAGGGTCTCCTGGTGGCCCAAGGGCCTCAGGTTCTTTCTCATCTGAAACCAAGATAAAGCCAAGAGCAGGAAGCTCTTCTGTTTTTTCTGTCTCTGCTACGTACAGTCTTTCCTGCTTCTAAATAAAGGAGATTGGAGATGGGTATGACCGAAGGAGCCTGGTTTTACAGACAAATGGTTCAGCATTGAGGCTCTGAGGAACAGTCTTCAGGATCCAACCTACCAATAACCTGAGACTCAGATTCATCCAATCATTATGCTACATTCAGACATGAACTTGGTGGAGCCAATGCTATGTAGACATTGAATTCAGTCTGAGCTTATTTTACTCAGAGGCAGTCTCCAAGAACTGGCAAGTTTTTGCTCTGTCTTTGAAGCTATTACCCCATCATAAAAGGAATAAATGGAATAAGCCATTCATCACCAACAATTAACAGTATTGGTACTACACTGAAATGAGGGCATAAGCCAATAGAGACACCTCTAAACTCTCAAGGGTACCCCTAGAATACTAAGGAAGAGATAAAGCTTTCTTTATTCTGAAGGAGTAAGTCCAGAGCCTTCACCACATGCACATTCACATGTGTGTATAGGTATATCTATATTGCTATAAATAATACATATATAGTTGTGTATTATACATATAATTACATATATACAACATAGAATTGATACACCAACAAGAAGAATACCTACAGACATATACATATATATGCACGCATGTATATACATATATACACTTACATACATATATAGTCACACCCACAAATCCACGTATCCACATATACTATAGTCTCACTACCTTAGGTTATTTTTATTTAGCAACACTGAAGTTTAGTAGTAAGTCTTTCTACCTTCGTCTATGATATTTTTCCTTAAAAAATAAGTGCTTAAAGTTAAGCATTAATTTATAATTTTAACATTAATATGTATCTATGTTATAACCCCCACTTTCACACAATTTAAAGAATCCTTCGATTGGGGAGGGAGGAATTACTAAATTAATATGATACATATGTTGTTTCATGCTAAAAATGACACTTTGCTAATATCTGTAAAGAGGAGACAATTATGAGCAAATTAATTAGTGCCAGCCTCAATTTCTATTGTCAGCCATAGTCATTTGTTTCACTGGATTGAGACTCCCTCAGTATACTAAAGTTATAACTGCTTGACAGTAACAGAGAATGTACTTGAATTTTCTAAGTATGTACAAATTAAACAATGTTATAATTGAGCATAATTCCCAGCTTTACTCTATCTTTTCACTGTATGATGGTGCTCAGAAAGGCTTAGGATCTTCCTTAAACTAAGAAATAATTTTGCTATAGACTTATGAAAAGGAAGCAGATGATCTAAGTATGAAATTAATGAATTTGCTAATGACTGTTCTTTACTTGTCATCTTATTGAACTATTCCTCACTTATTAGTCTAGTCTGGCTTTTTATATGAACTGCATATTCCTTCCCACACACTACAACAGCAGCAGCAGCAACAACTTTATATACAGCTTTAAGGTTTGCAAAGCACTTCATAAATGTCATCTCATTCCTTACAACAACCCTGGGAGGTAGGTGCTATTATTATCCCCATTTTACAGATGAGAAAACTAAGGCAGACTGAGGTTAAGTGACTTGCCCAGGGACACACATTTAGTAAGTGTCTGAGGCAGGCTTCTAACTCAGATCTTCCTGACTCCAAGATCAGTATTTTATCCAGTGGGCCACCTAGCTGCTTCCTTACATAGATAGTATGGTATGACCACACCTGGAGGCAGCTAGATGGCTCAGTGTATAAAGCACTGGACCTGGAGTCAGGAAGACTCAAGTTCAAACCTGGCCTCAAACACTTACTAAATGTGTGACTGTGAGCAAGTTATTTAACTTCTGTTTGCCTTGATCCAGTGGAGAAGGAAATAACAAACCATTCCTGTGTCTTTGCCCAGAAAACTCCATAGACAGCATTGGTGTGCTATGATCCACAGGGTCATGAAGAGTCAGACATGTCTGAACAACAGCACCACATCCCCAACACCTCTCTACATGTGACTATGCAGGTAAGACACTGACCGCTGGACTTCGTTGCCAATACTACTACCAGTTTCCTGTGTGAGCTTAAAGTCCCACTGTTCTTTCACTTCCCATCTAATTAAAATATAGAGATTGTAAGACCTAGAAGGGTATCTAGAGATTATCTATGCTAATCTCATCATTTTACAGACCAGGGCATTGAGGTTCAGAGAAATTGGGACCTGCCTAATATCATAAATGGCTGAACTAGGCTTTCGAGTCATATCTCCAAACTATCAGCTCAGTAGTCTTGCCATGAAAAGAAATGATCGACTATTTTTTGAGTGTCTTCTATATACCCAGCAGAGGGATACAAAGAAATATCAGGCATAGTTTCTACACTCAAGCAGCTGCCTCTGGAAGTAGTGGAATCTACAGCACTAGAAGTCTTCAAACAGAAGCTGGATGACCAATTGTCAGGAAGTTGTACAGTGGGGCTCATCAAGTCCATCAACAAACCTTATTAAGCATCTACTCTGCACTCTCAAGGTCTCTCTGAAGAACTTTGGGATTGTGTGACATGGGAGATGCTGGCACAGGACCACTCAGCATGGCGTTCCCGCATCAAGGAAGGCACTGTGCCCTTTTAGAGAAGCAAAATTGTAGTAGCTAAAAAGAAATGTGAGATGCACAGATTTAGAGACATCTCCACCCCAAATGTTCATAAGGATGATTCGTGCCCTACCTGGGCACCTTCTGAGCTCATATTGGTCTAATCAATCATAGTCAGATGCACTATACTTTGACTCCAACATAGTGATGGAATTTTGGTCCTCTTTAAGAACAAAGGGCAACAACCAACCAACCAAGCACCTATGCTGGGTTGGGCACTATAATACTCTTTGGAGATATAAAGATAATGAAATAATCTCTTTTATCTGAGAGCTTACATTCTATCACAGGAGGCAACATTTATATATAAAATTATATTCAAAATAAATACCAGATTGTTAGGAAGGGAGGATACTAGTATTTGCAGGTGGAAAGGTTAGGGCTAGAGATCAGAAAAGGCTTTATGCAGAAAGTGATTCTTGAACTGTGTCTTGAAAAGCTGGAGGGATTCTTTGAGGCAGAAGTGAAGAGAAAGTTCATTCCAGGCATGGAGGACAACCAGGACAAAAGCACAGAGACGGAAGATGTAGTGTCATATGTGAGGAACAGAGAGAAGGTCAGTTTGGACACACTATAGATTAGAGCAATAGGGAGCCACTGCAGTGTATTGAGAAGAGGAGTGGCATGGCCATATCTACTCTTAAGGAAAATCTCTGGCAATTATGTCAAGGATGAATTGGAGTGGGAAGAGACTTGAGGAAAGGCAACCAATTACGAAGCTGTTGCAATAATCCAGGCTAGAGATGATGAGGACCTGAACTAGGGTGGTAGCTTTATGAGTGAATAGAGAGAAGGGGGCATATGTGAGAAATATTATGTATCTAGCAATGATACAATTTGGCACCTGATTGGATATGTGGGGTGAGAGTGAATGATAATTGAGAATAGGGGTTAGATTCAACAAAGGCTTCATATGCCATACCCCAAACTAAGAGCATGTTAATTCTAAAACTGTGTTGCCCTTTTCAGTGTCACATAATGTGTATAAATTCGCTCTTTACAAAAGCAACTTTTAAAAAATTTAAAACCAAATCAAAAGCTTGATTAATCAAAGAAGGAAGTACATACTGTGGATGCAACCCATTTCTTCACTGTCCCCTGCAACCACGTGAATCACCAAGAACAAGTTTGGTGTGACTTCTGTCAGGTAATTCTCCCCTGTGGGCAGCAGGGTGACAGCATTCCACATCATTCAATAGGTCTCCAAATGGAGCTGAAACGGCTGCAGCTATGACAGGTGCAGCTATGACAGCTGCAGTGATTCTGCTCTCAATCTGGATTTAATTCTGAGGGTTGTCATAACTTCTTGTCTAAGTCCACATCAGCAGCAGATTCCAATTTTGCCTGGCAAAGCTGCCATAAAGCATCGATCTCTCTCTCTCTCTCTCTCTCTCTCTCTCTCTCTCTCTCTCTCTCTCTTTCTCTCTCTCCCCCACCTTACTCTCCCTTAGGTTAAGAGGTGCCATCTCCTACATCAGGCTGTCCAAAATGCAGCCCACAGCGTGATTTATGCGGCCTGCCTACAAGCATAGAAATTGACATAAATGCTTTAGTAAATGAAGCTGAGCTACCACAGAGCTCTCACTAAAATGGCAAATCAAAATACATTGTCTATTGTTTCAATAAAAACCTAAGGTTAGATAGCCCTATCCTACATGAAGCCTTTCCCGCCCTCCCTTCGGTTCTTACTGGTCATTCCCATTCGAAACTATTTTGTGTGTAACTTTGCATATACTTTGAGTATGTACATGTTATTTCTATGCTACCCCCAGAACATAAGCTCCTTCAGCACAGAGAATATTTTTTTCTGTTCTTGTATCCTCAGAGCTCTCTATGGTGCCTTATACTTAGTAAACACAATGCATATTTATTGTACTGATTTTAATTCATTTAAATCCTGGCTCTTCGACTAAAATCAAGGAATCTCAGAGTTATAAGGACCATATGAAATATGGTCCAACCCAAACCTGACTAGAAACTTGGAACAGAGGTGTAAATTTACAACCCACAACCCCAGGCAGCCAGCAAAAATTGAGTGCTTCCCTGAAGCACATCAAAATACAATTGGGAAATGGTTAACAAAATACATAAAAATGCAATACAACATAGAAAATGTTAATTTGTGGTTTTCTAAGTCAGTATACAGTCTTCAGGGATCAGTTTCTATTTGACACACCACTGCTTTACAATATCCCTCACAAATGGCGATCAAGGCCTGAAGACCTACTCCACTTTTGGACTGCTGAGATCATTAGAAAGTTTTCCCTTAAGTCAAGATCTGCCTTTGCAACTTTCCTCTGTTGCCTGTACCTGTGTTACCTTAGAAGGTCACATCCTTTCCTATGTATCGGTTTTATTACCTATTAAAAATGAATAGGTTGGACCAATTGGTTCAAGTTTCTGACAACATCATTCAACAGAATCTGTTCTCTCCAAAGTTACCAATAAACTCTTAATTGCCAAATTGATTGATCTTTTCCCAACCCTCATCCTTCTTAATCTCTGAAACATTTGCCACTTTTAATTATCTTCTCTTGCTAGATACTTTCTCTTCTTTGGGTTTTCCTGACACTATTTTCACTCCTACCTGGTTCTCCTTCCTATCTGACTGTTCCTTTTCAGTCTCTCTTGATAACTCATCATCCATATCACACCCACTAACTGCAGATGCACTGAGAAGGCTCTGTCTTAGGCCCTCTCCTCTTTTCTTTTTTCTCACTCTTATGCTTTCAATTCTCATTTCTATGCAGATGACTCCAAGATCCACGTATCCAGCTCTAGTCTCTTTCCAGAAGTCAAGTTCCACATTACCACCTGCCTATTAGACACTTTTGAAGTGGATGTCCTTTTGGCATATCAAACTCAGTATGTCCAAAATATTATCTTTTCCAATGAGCATACCTCTCTCTTCTAAACTTATCTTTTTCTATTGAGGGTACTACCACCCTTCTTGTCACCCAGATTCGCAACCTCCACATAATGCTTGATTCCTCACTCTCTACATATCTAATCAGTTGCCAAATTTTTTTGTTTCTCACTCTTGCATACACCACTTCCTCTCCATTCATGCCATCAACTCTATCTGGTCTTTACCTGTTATATAAATTATTGCAATAACTTCCTAAGTGGTTTCCCCAGATGAAGGCACTCCCTACCATCCCATCTACCTTCTACAATCCACCTTTCAAACAACTGCCAAAGTGATCTTCCTAAAATTTGGATCTGACCACATCAATAAATTTAATTGGCTTCCTATTACCTCTAGGATAAAACGTAAACTTCTTTGTTTGGCGCTTAAAACAGTTCATACTCTCATTCTATCTAACTTGTCCATTATATTATGCATTAATATTAATATTATACATTATTCCCCCTCTGCATTCTGTGATCGATACCTACTGGATGTCTTGCTATTCTTCACACAAAATACTCCCATCTCTGTGCATTTGCATTGACTCTCCCCACACCATCCTCCTCCCCCCGCCCATGCCTGGAATAGTGTCCTTCCCTTCACATCTACTTCCTGGCATCTCTGGTTTGTTTTTTTTTTGAAGACTCAGTTCATGTGTCACCTTCTGCGTGAGAACTTTCTTGGTTCCCTCAGCTGCTAGTGCCTCCCTCTACCTCCCCTCAAGGTTCACATGTACCTGTTATATAGATACCTATCTACACAAGCAATATCTCTTCATTAGAATGTAAACTCCTTGAGGGCAGAAACTGTTTCATTTCTGTCTTTGTATCCCTATGTCAGAGGAAAATTGCTCGAAGATTGTGAAGGAGGAAGGCTTAGGCAGTTGGCACCAAAATGATAATTATGAGAAAACATCATGAGGGTGAAGGCCTAGTTGGGATTTACAGAAAGCATAGAGAGACTGAGATGCAGTTATTGCTTCCTCAATGGATGAAAGGGAGCAGTGGTATTGATCCTACAAAAGTTACTTCT
>JAQQSZ010015559.1:0-11243 GCA_028646595.1 Phalanger gymnotis | reverse complement strand
TCCTTCCTTTCTTCCTTCCTCTCTTCCTTCCTTCTTTCCTTCTTTCTTTCTTTCTTTCTCTTTCTTTTTCTTTCTCTTTATTTTCTTCCTTCTTTCTTTGTCTCCCTCTTTCTTTCCTCCCTCCCTTCCTTTCTTTCTTTCTTCCTTCCTTCCTTCTTTTCTTTCTTTCTTTCTTTCTTTCTTTCTTTTCTCCTCTTTCCTTCCTTCTTTCCCTCCCTCATTCCTTCCTCCCTCCCTCCTTCCCTCTCTCTATCTTTCTTTCTCTCTCTCTCTTCCTTCCTTCCTTTCTTTCTCCTTCTCTTTCCTCCCTTCTTTCTCTCCCTCCCTCCTTCCTTCCTCCTTCCTTCCTCCCTCCTTCCCTTCCTTCCTTCCTTCCTTCCTTCCTTCCTTCCTTCCTTCCTTCCTTCCTTCCTTCCTTCCTTCCTTCCTTCCTTCCTCATCATCTCTCATGCTCTTCTCTGTCTTTTTCATGTCTTTCTCTCCCTCTCTCCGTTATTCCCGTACTTCACCCCATTTCCCTCAAACTTTTCCTGTCTCTGTCTTCCTCCCTCCCTCTCTACCTCCCATCTCTGTTTGTCCAGGAGTCACATACAAAGAAGTTCTCAGCTTTAAGCCTCCTCAGCTCCTGGACTCAAAGGAAACATCTCTGTGACCCCATGTGGAGATGGAAAGAGGGGTCCCTCAGATTCAGGCCAGTAGAGACTCTTATGGTGACTCCTAGTTGAGGATGGGGTGGAGGCCAGCAGTGAGTGACTCCTGGGATGACTCTGGAAGGGCTCAGCTGGCAGTGACCCCAACAGTGACTCTGGGATTGGAAGGCAGGGATCTCCTGGGGTGATCTGTGTCTCTCCCTTATCCCCCATTTTGAGGCTGAGAGCCTGTTAGGAGAGGAGAGTCACTCATCAGTAAGGGGAGGGGTAGGCAGGGCCCCTCAGATGATTTGGAGAGAACCCTGCCAGCCTGCAGCCCCTCCTTGGTCCAAGCACCCCAAAAGAAGCCTCGGACCCTGACTCTGATCTTGAATGGCTGGTGGTGATTTCTATACTATCTCGTGACGGGGGAAGCTCAGACTTCTAGCTCCGATGTCCAGGCCTCTTCTCTTCATTCACTCCCTGCCCCCCCAGATGTCTGTGGAGCTTGAGCTGGGAGGGACCCCACAAGGGCTGCGGTGGGCAGTTGTGACTCAGGGACAACATCTCTCTTAGCCTCATGTGTAAATAAACAGTCCTGGCAAGAATGAACAAATGCTTTGTAACATCCTGGGCTTTGGCGGGGAGATAGAGTCTTGTTTCTATACATCCCTTCCAAAATAATGTGTCCTTCTTGTTCTAGCCCAATTATGGAGGGGGCCAGGGTAGGTAGGATGGCCCCTGAAGGACTCCTGATGGGAGTGGGCCAGGAGGAGGGGCCCTTATCCTGTGGGGGTGGGGGTGGGTCACTTCTGTAATCCAGAAGTGATTGGGAAGCCCCAAATTGAGCCCCTACAAGCCTAATAACCTAGAACCCAGTCCTGAGGACTTGAGCTTATGGTCTCTCCCCAGGGCTAGTAGCATCCATTCAGGAGGATGAGCTCAGGCTCCAATTTGGGCAGGTGCTAAGACTGGGTGAAAGAGGACATGATCCATCTGGTTCAGGGTTGGAGTCAGCATCTAGCCAGGGATCAGGCCAAATTCTAGACTCCTGGAACCATGTAACATTAGGACTACGTGAGCTTCCAGAGACCAGAGCCATAGCCAGCAAGCTGAACTCCCAAGGGACCTGAGAACAGAGTACTTTTCAAAGCTACTTTTTAAGACAAATTCAGCTGTGGCTGAGAGAATGCAAGGCCTGGGGAGGCTGAAGGGGAGAGCCCTGGAGAAGAAAAGTCATTGTTGGCTTCACGTCCTTGAAAGGCTGTCAGGCAGAACAGGGATCAGCCTTGTTCAGCCTGGCCCCAGGGAGCAGAATCAGGAATGATGGACAGAAGTGACAAGGAGACTGATAGAGGATTGAGGTCAGGGAAGCCTTCCCAGCTGTCTCAAAATGGAATGGGCTGCCTGAGAGTGGATGGGAGGACTGGAGGCATCCTTCTCATTGGAGAGCTTCAGTTAGCGGTTGGAAGGCCGTCTGTTAGGGAGGGGGATTGGTTTTAGGGCATGGATTGGACTAGATGACCCTTTCTCCCAGGTCTCTAACTCTGTGGCTCTGACCCAGGAGGCAGCTGCTGGGATATGGAGGTGCCTGGGAAGCATTTACTCTCCAGTGTGCCACCCATCTAGTAGGTTCTGTCCAGTAAAGGTTCGGATTCGCATGGACAAAACACTCTGCACTCCAAGAAGCCCGAAAGGGTTTTTTTTTCTTTTATTATTAAAATACAGGTGAGAAAGATGGAGATTGAAAGTAGCAGAGAGGGAGGCTTAAGAATAATGATAGCAAGGCAATTACTAGATTAGAGGAATGGTTCAAGAGACAGGGCTCCAACTGCCTTGTCACCATCTCACTGGCAAGTACTAAAATCATCATATTTACTGTCATCACCGATGTGGAGGAGTTCCAACACCTGACCACACAAGCTGGGGAATCCCAGGGGTACAGCCATCAGGGTCTCGCTCATGGAAGTCCCAGGCCAGACATCTCTGCCATGGGTGAGATTCGAATTTGGGGTCCGAATCTTATGGCGTAAAGAACACTGGGAACAAAGAAGGCACCAAGCCAGGTGTTTTTGGCAAATGCTGCATCTTACGCAAGGCCCTGAAAGGAGACCAATCCCTTCAAGGTCTCCAAGGTCTGTCTCAGGATCTTAGCCAGGACCCAGGGAGGAACCTCCTTCTTGTGTTCCCAGGACTTTCTACTTTAGTAGATAAGACTTGCCAGATTTGCAATTGAGTCAAGTTAAGAGGGGCTAACTTTGAAATTGAATCAAGGCCTCCATTTGTATAATCTTATGTACCTAAGAGGGGTTAAATCTTACCCCTTCAGCTTCCTATCTCACCTCTTTCTTACTTTTTGTTGTTGAGTCGTTTCAGCCATGTCTGACTCTTCGTGCCCCCATTTGGGGTATTTTTTTTTTGGCAGAGATACTGGAGTAGTCTGCCCTTTCCTTATCTAGTGCATTTTACAAATGAGGAAACTGAGGCAAACAGGGCGAAGTGACTTGCCCAGGATCACATGGCTAGTAAATGTCTGAGGCCAGATTTGAACTCAGGAAGAGGAGTCTTTGGTGCTCTATACACTGTGCCACCTAGCAGCCAAATTCTACA
Organism: Phalanger gymnotis; assembly: GCA_028646595.1. Taxonomy (NCBI): domain Eukaryota; kingdom Metazoa; phylum Chordata; class Mammalia; order Diprotodontia; family Phalangeridae; genus Phalanger; species Phalanger gymnotis. The sequence continues at coordinate 8,004 of JAQQSZ010015559.1, read as the reverse complement.
TGCTGTGTTTAGGAGTGTACATTTAGAGGTGGGAGGGACCTTAAAGGCCATCAAATCCAACCCCCTCATTTTACAGATGAAGAAATTGAGGCAGACAGGAGTTAAATGACTTGTCCAGGGTCACACAGCTAGAAAGGAAATAATCCTCCCTCCCCAATAGGTGATCTTCCAGCCTCTAACTAAAGACCTCCAGTGGGGAGGGGAACCCCCTAACCCTCCCATCCTCTCTGGCAGTCCATTCTACTTTGGGAGGCAAGATTTGAACCCAGGTCTTTCTGCTGCTACACTTTACCACCTGGCCTCTCAGTTATTTCTAGGCTCTGAAAGAACATAAGTGTTGAGCTCCTCAGTTGACCTTGGTGGTCCCAGTGGATAAATCCATGGACTCGAGATCAAGTGTGGCCTCTAACATGTGCCAGCTATGGGACCCTGGGCAAACCACTTCACTTCTCTTCCCCTCAGTTTCCTCATCTATAAATGGGGATAATAAGAGCACCTACCCCCCGGGGGTGATGGTGAGGCTACAGTGAGTATTTTGTAGTATAATGCAATGCAAAGCATCCTATCAATGTTAGTTGTAATTGCCAGAGCCTTGGCACAGCATCCCAGCATCTCAGCCACCCAGCCCTCATTGCGGCTTTATCCAGACTGATTTAGGCAGAGGGGGACAGGGAGGATAGGTGACCATCTCAAGGTCATTGGCAAAGTCATTGACAGAACTAGGACTCAAATTCAGATCCCCAGGCTTGGCTTCTTGTCTCCCCATCTGCAAAAGAGGCTAACAACGACTGCCCTGCCTAACATCCCAGGGATTCGATCAGCGCTTCAGAGGGAGGCTGTGGTGCTGGGCATCAGCCTGGGTCTTCGGACACACCAAGGACCCAATCTTAACCTCTGTCCAGTGACTGGCGTTTCCCAACAGCCTTCTGTTCCCACAAAAGATGTTCTGCCAAAACAATGCATTGGGCAGAACTGTCTGATGGTGATTACTAATAATAGGTGGACTGGGCCTGATACGGTATGTTCAGTCTTCGTTAACAGGAAGCAAGGCTGAGCTTGTGGGCTGCCCATAATGCCGCGGGCTCCTACTGACCGAAGCTCAAGTGCGTCCTCGTGTGGGCTTTACTTAACCTCGTTAGCCACCTTCTAGACAGCGTTTCTTCAGACTTGACTTTCTTAGCTTGGCATCACTCCACCAATCAATAAACATTTATGAAACATCTCCCATGTGTCAGGCACTGTGCTAAACTCTGGGGTTACAAAGAAAGTAAAAAGACAGTCTGCCCTCAAGGAGCTTACGATCCGATGAGGGAGACAACATGCAAACAGCTATGTACGAAGCAAGCCATACACAGGATAAACGATAATTAACAGAGGGAAGACGCTGGAATTAAGAGGGTGCAGAAGGCTTTCTGTAGAAGGTGGAATTTTAGTTGGGACTTGAAGAAGCCAGGGAGGTCAGTAGTTGGGGGGAAGGAGAAAGAGCAGTTCAAGCATGAGCAGCAACCAGAGAGAATGCCTGGCTCCCAAAAAATAAACAGACTGGCTTGAAAGGTAGGTGACAAGATGTGGAGTAACTGGAAGAAAACTGGAAAGGTGGGACGGGGCTAGGTTATAAATGGCTTTGAATGCCGAACAAAGCCTTTTTCATTTGATCCTGGAGAGGGAGCCCCTGGAGTTTCTTGAGCAGCAAGGCTTCTCAGGATCTCCCTTCAGCCAGCCTGGGCCAGCACAAGCAGCTTCCCAGAGTGCCCAGCCCAGGGCGGCCATCCTAGCATCCTGGAGAGAGCGTGTGTGTGGACTGGCCTTAGATTTGTTCTTTAAACGATGGGCAGGAATTCATGGGGCAGAGAGTTGTCTTGTTTTAGGGAATCCTAGGAAAGGGGAAGGGGAGCATGAACTGGGCCAGCGCGCGCTATCAGCGAGCAGGTCCGAGCCCCAGGCAGCCTGTGTGAGCTCTGGGTCTCCCAGCTTCTTATCTCTAAAAATGAAAACTAGGGAGTCCCTCTCTCAAGGAGTTTCGGGGAAGAGGGACTCGCCTTGCTGTGCTTAGCCCCAGGGGATAGAACTGGAGCCACGAGGCGAACAGAACTGAGATCCATGGCGGGAAACCCTTCCTAAGGATGATTCCAGGTGTCCCACACGGGATGGGCTGTCCGGGAGGCAGTGAGCTCTCCAGCTTTGCGCTTTTTAAACAAAGGCAGGACTTAGGACCCGTTGGTCGGGTGTCTTGTGGGTGGGGTTTGCGTGCTAAGACCCAGCGCAGTCTGAGAAGTATAGGTCAAGAGCAGAACTTCGGCCCCTCCTGGGTCAGCTGCGGGTCCGGATCTGGCCTGACGCCCAGCGCCCCTAGCTCCGGTAAGCCCCAAAGCCTCAGCGAAGTAACTGGCTACCCCTCTTGGAAGCCCGGCAGCGGGGAAGGCGAGCCGTGGAGGGGTTCGGTCCAGACCCCGAGATTGGGGCCTGCTCTGGGGGCGTGACCAGCAGCGGGGGGTGTGGCCGGAGGTGGGTAGGCTCGGGAGGAGCCTGCGGCCTGGGCTATAGGAAAAGCATCCGGAAGAGGTGTCCCGCGTGGCCGCGGGCCGGGTGCGTGGGGCCTTGGGGAGCCCACTTAGAGGCTGGAGCCTCCTTTGCGTCTCACTGCATTCGGTTTTTCTTGCGCACTGATGCGGGGAAGGCGGGAGGCCGCGAGAACCCGGCGCCTGAGGTCGTCCGCAGCCCGAGGTCGTTAGCCGGCTGGTTGTTGCTCCCCCGGCAGTGTTTGAGGGAGGAGGGAAGACCTTCCCGCTGGATCTTTTGCGCCCCCACCCCCAGCCCCACTCCATCCTAACCCAGCCCCAGGCCCTGTCCTCCATCCACCTATCCACCCACCCATCCACCGATCGATCGTCCGTCCTGTGCATGCCTGGGCTGTGGGGCCCCATCCAGTCTCTTTGTTGGGGCTTCAGTTTCCCTCTCTGTAAAAGGGAGGGAAGCTTCCATTGCACAGCTGGGCTCCCTGAGGGTTGTTGGGATGAGGATGGGGAGACCCTGGCCTTCGGGAAGCTCCCAGTCTGGGGGTGGGGGGTGGGACAATGGATGACCCAGGCATTGGTGCTCCAGCCCCAACCACGAGCAGCGAGAGACTGGGGAAGCAGGAAACGCTCCTGGCGGGTGGGAATCTCAGCTGACCTCCCCTTGGAGAACTGAGCAGAACTCAGACTCCAATTGCCAGGTGGAGCTGAGGGAAGGAGTGCACTCGGAACCGTGCAAAGGCTCGGAGGTGGGGGCGGGGGGTGGGGGGAGTGGAATCAGCCAGCAGGATATCAGTACAGGACAGAAGTCTGAAGGCAAGGCCAGCAGAACCTGCCAGTGGATAGATGATCATTGCACCCATGGACGCTGATGAGGGCACAGAGAGGGGGTAGCAGAGAGAGAACAGCTCAGGATTGGACCTTGGGGATGCCCAGAGGGGGCAGTGACAGGAATGAGGGGCAACAGTGGCAGTGGAGAAAGAAGGGTGGCAAGAGGAGCTGGGGGCAAGGGGGGGATGGGCGCAGGCCTAAAGCACCTTCTTTGGTCCTCCCACCAGGCCCCAGGATGGCTGAGAACAGGCCCCCAGGGCCCCAGGCAACAGCCCTGATCTATGATGAGGACATGACCCGGGTCCGGCTGCTCTGGGATGAGTAAGGGCCCCTGCTTTCTGTCTCTCCCCTTCATTTGTCAGGTGGGGGGCAATGCCATGGACATGATCCCCAAAACAGATAACCCCGATTGTGCTACTGGTGCCCTTTAGAATGCGCTTTTAGGGGCCCTGATCTGTTACAGCTTCTGTCTGGCTGAGGCTGGCAAAGTGCAGAAAATGTCCTGGGTTGACCAAGCTGTGGCCTGGGAGCATCCTGATCCTGCTTCCACCTCACTTTGCCCAAGGGCCTCAATTTCCCCAAATGGCAGAGCTAGCCTCACTGGTCTCCAAGAGCCCTCCCAGCTCTTAATTGAATGAGTCTAGGACCCTTCCCTTGGATAACACTACTTAGAGAACTTCAAATCCAGAAAAGGCAGTGGCCTAGCCAGGGACACAGAACCAGTCAGTGGCATGATCAGGATTTGAATCCAGGGCCTCTGGTTCAAAGCTTGCACTGGGGGAGACTGTGGCCGAGTCAGGGCTGGGGCCCATGTGTCCTAGCTGACCCTGACACACACTCCCTGTCCCTTCCAGCCCTGAGTGCGCCATTGAGGGACCTGAGCGCCTGACGGCCACATATGCAAAGCTTTGTCATCGAGGACTGGCTCAGAGGTGTGTGCGGCTGCCTGCTCGGGAGGCCACTGAAGAGGAGCTAGAGCTGGTGCACAGGTGAGTGTCCCACCTTGGTCCAGCTTCAGGTGAGCAGATCAGAGGGACGTGACCTGACTCAGCTTCCCCCTCACTGTCACTGTGTGACCACAGGGAAGGACCCCTTTCTAGGCCTTTCCCCCCATTTACAAAGTTAGTAGCTCAGCCCGTCTGCTTCCTGGGGGTGCTAGAGGCTCCAAGGAGACAGTGGCTTTGAGAGGAGCCAGATGGATAAAGTCTAGGTATAGAGGCAGGCAGAGTCACTGTCATGCCTTCCCTCTGCTTGGAAGGGGATTCCCCTTGGCCTTAGGGTCCAAGAATCCTGGCCAGACCAAAATTTGCCCCTGAGTAGCTAGGGGAGATAGCTCAGAGCTTACAAACTAACTAAACTGCTGTCCAGAGGACAGTCTCTGAGCTCTCTCACTTGGGGCCTGTGGACTCTTAGTTTACACATAGTTCTATCATACCTAGAGATCCAGTTTCTCGGCCCTCCACAATTTGAGGGAAGGGGAGGTGTACAGCTTGAGGAAAGGAGATGGGAGACCTTGACACCTCCTTTAAGGTTGGAAGAAGTGATGCCTTCCTCCTCATCCACGTCCAGATGGTACTGAGCTGTACTGGGCCCAGCTTTGATCTCCGTGTCTGTCTTCTGCCCCCCAGCCCAGAGTATGTGGCTGTGGTGAAGGGGACCCAGACCATGAGCAAAGAGGAGCTGCAGACCCTGGCCAAGCAGTATGATGCTGTCTACTTTCACCCGGTTTGTACCAGCTTCCTGCCCCACCTGAGAAGGGTCCTGTCTTGCCGCCCCCTGCGCCCCCCCCCTTACCTTTCTCACACACATACAGCCAGACACACATGCGCACACACACACATACACTTACACTCATGTGCACACACTTAGACACACACAGAGGAAGGGTGCATGGAAGGCCCGTCTTTCCAGACCTCTGTCCAGGATATTCCTCCTCCTTCCCCCTCCAGAGCACATTCCCCTGCGCGCGAATGGCCGTGGGAGCCACCTTGCAGCTGGTGGACGCGGTACTGACTGGAGCTGTGGGCAATGGGATGGCACTGGTGAGGTAACGGCCCCATCAGCTGGGCCTCCTCCAAGCCTGGGGCCAGGCCAGCCTCTCCCCTCCCCTCCATCCCCTCCTCCTCCCTTGCCTGGGATGCCCAAGGCTGCGGGAGCCCCTGCCAGAGTTGCATTGAGGCTGGGCCTGGTCATGCCTGGCTTGGACTAGATGCCTCCTAAGGGCCTGTGGCACCCTGAACCCCCCCATTCCCAGCACTGGAGGGCAAATGATGGGCCACGTGTCCCCCTCCATCCCCCAGGCCTCCTGGACACCACAGCCAGAGAGATGCTGCCAACGGCTTCTGTGTGTTTAACAACGTGGCCATTGCTGCTGAGCATGCCAAGAGGAGACATGGGCTGCAAAGGTGAGGGGGCTGTTTTCCCTGGCAGGTTCCCCCACGAGCTGGAAGAGGAGGGGAAGGCTGGGGCCTCTCCCCTAGCCTTCTTGTGGGCTAGCCACCCCCAGCTGAGGTCATCGAATGCCAGGCCAAGCTGAGGGAGGGCACCCTGCCTAGAAAATGCATGCCTACTGCTGGTCACAGAGAGCCCAGAAAGAGGTGCCACGTCATAAGACTGCCACTTGTTAATATTACGTAGTCTGGGGACAGTCTGCAATTTTTACTTTGCTGCCCTCTGGGCTTATCTGTTCTCAGAGATTATTCTGTTTCCAAAATTGTCTGTTTGGGTTGTCTGTTAGTTGGGGGTTGTAGTAGGAAGGCCGAATTTATGATCTCAAATATAATCATATATATATTTGAATGGTTCGAAATCGCAAGGTATGAGGGATTCTCTAAGTAGAAGGCATCAAAACACTTATTTAGGCTCCACAGTGACAGATTCAGGAACTGGCCTCCCCATTCCAATATTGTGATCACAAGCCTCCAGGCCCAATAAGCCCACCTCACAAGAGTAGCCAGGAGGCCACAGAAAAACAAGATGGCATAAATCATATTCACTGGCCTCAAGTCCTTGCTCGAATTCCTGGGTCCACACACAGGTCAGCTCTGCTTCGGCAGCTAAGCAAGGGAAGCTGCCTCCTGGCTCGCCTCTCCTCGAAGCCAAGCCTCTGGCATTCTCAAGCCCCACCTCAACCACCAGAGACCATTGGTTCTCGAGTTGGCCCCTCTTAAGTCATTAATCTACGCCCCCACAGGTTTGCACCTGATAGGGCTTTGGGCCTGGGCTTAGCACTTAACAGCTGAAAGTACTTTCACTCAAAGTAAGCAAAGTAAATAAAAGCCAAACTCCTCAAGTGCTAAGGAGCCCACTCTGTCTTATCGACACAGGGGTTGAGAGTATTGAGGCTGGGGGCTGAGCCATGTTGAGGGGAGGCCCCACCAACCATTCTGAGCTCCATGCCATAGCTGCTGGCTCCTCCCCTTCCCAGCACCCCATATGCCCCTCTCCCTCCCTGCCAAAGAGGCTCCTAGCAGGAACCTGTCTCAGGGGGCCCAGTGGGTCCAGTGATTGTCTCTGTCTCTCTCCAGGGTCCTCATTGTCGATTGGGATATTCACCATGGGCAGGGGACCCAGAGAGTCTTTGAAAATGATCCCAGGTCAGGAGATGTGGGCCCTGAAGTGCCCAGGCTGAAGGATGGTTGCACAGGAGGCCTTTGTTTGAGGGGGGCCAGTCCCAGCACAAGGGGTGGGGGTGGGACCCAGGGAAGGCCCTGAATTGGGTCCTCTCCCCCTCCCCCTCCCAGTGTCCTCTATTTCTCCTGGCATCGATATGAGCACCAGAGCTTCTGGCCCCGACTCCGGGAATCTGATTATGATGTGGTGGGTCAGGGCCCCGGCCGAGGCTTCACCGTCAACGTACCCTGGAACAAGGTAGGGAGGGAAGGCCCAGGCCTGGAGCTGACCCCTGCCTCAATCAGGGCCCTTGGAAGAAGCCACAGTGGCCAGCTGGTGTGGCCACCTCATTTTCCCGGGGGAGAAACAGAGAAGGGAGGCCACTTGCCCAAGGTTGCACAGGCAGAGTGAGGATTCTCGAACTCAGGTCTGGGACTTCAAATGCTTTGTGCACTATACCAAGAGGGCTCTCTGGCCCCCTCTGAGCCTCAGTTTCCTCATCTGTAAAATGAAGACAGGGGAATCTGAGGGAGGGAAAGCACATTGTTACTGCAGCTGTTGTAGAGGTCGAGTTTGTTAATTCACTTCCTCTTCCTGTTCTGGTGGGAGCTTTGCCTTCTGTCCTCAAGGAAGCTGAGAGGGAAGACAGGGTGTCAGGACCAGGCCTGCCGGGCTTGGGGTTGGGGGAGAGAGACAGATGGAGGCCCCATGCTACCCCTGGGCCTTTGAGGGCAGCGGCCTGATCCTGGCTGTGGTCCCCCCTCAGGGTTCAAGAAGAGCTTCAGGCTGCCCAGAGTCAGGCAGGGAAGGGCTCTTCCTTGTGGTCTCTGCTCCCTGCCTGTCTCCCTGGCACCCTTCTTGGTCTCCCCTCCCAGCCCCACCCAGTCTCCTCCCTTCCATCTGGGGCTTCGGGCTTCTCTGCCAGGGATCTGTCTGTGTCCCAAGGTGGAAGGAGGGCCAGAAGGCTGATTGTCACTGACTAGGCTTCTCAGGCCCCTTCTCTGTCCACTCATTTCCTCTCTCCCCCATCCTCTTCTCCCTTCCCCTG
>JAQQSZ010015558.1:0-11243 GCA_028646595.1 Phalanger gymnotis | reverse complement strand
TGACTGAATAACAACAGTTTGATTATTCAGGTAGACTCTGCCTAATTTTTCATTATTTATATAATTATTTATATAAAATGCTGATGTTGGCTCCTGTACAAAGTTTCTTATTAAAATCTCCAGGAAGCCAAATGATTAATATTTATAGGATAGGTAGATTTTGAAGTATCATGAAAATCATTAAATTCATCCTTTCTTTCAATACTACAACTCCCTAGAGAGCCGTGGAAGAATGTGTTTTCACATTCAAGTGGTTGTTACGCTTTTTTGTGAGGTTGGGACTTGCTAAACCACAAAGTAAGGAAATCATGATCATTATACTCAGTCCCAGAAAACTGAACCCAAAGGATTAGTTTTATCCATCCATCCATCCATCCATCCATCCATCCATCCATCCATCTATCCATCTATTCATACAATAGGCATTTTTTTCAACACCTACTAGGTGCCAGGTGCCAGGATACAAAGTAAAAAGATGAAAATAGGTCCTGTATGCAAGGAACTTATATTACAAAGGGAAAAAAAACTATGTGCACAGAAAATTAAATTCAAAACATAAAAGTAGATATAAATTAATTTCTGTGGGGGAGGGTATTAGAAGCTGGAGGATATTATGATAGCTATGATCTTACAGTTAGAGACAGCTGTTCAGGTTAGTATTTAGAAAAGTAAAATCTTTATCTTTTTAGATTCATCTTTTAATTAGCCCATTTATACTTTTTCACTATTAAAGGTATCCCATTTCCCCATCCCAACGCTCCCATGTTTCTATTAAATAGATTTTTAAATTTCTCCTTTAACATTGAAAACAAGCTGAGCTTTGGAAAATGCTTTGTAGTCATTCTTCTAATCCACTATTGCTCTGAAAAACATGAGGATGCTGTGGCTGCCATGACAACCTTGGGCTTCCTGCATGAAGTCTTTGTCTTTAATCTATGGTCTACATCTAGATCTATGGATGGAAGTAACAACTCTCTCAAATGAGTGTGGACACATAGGCCTAAAGGGGAAAAAAGGAAATAAAATGGAGTAAAAGTAAGAACCCCAGCAAAAGCTGAAAAGCCACATAGAAGTGTTTGATACCACAGGGCTGAAACAAAGCAGTCCTGCTAGGGGAGAGAGTCAAGACTCTACTGGGAAGTAGAGAGTCTACTAGGGCACTCACTCACAAATAAGAGCAGCCTGATAGAAAGCCAAGAGAGTTGGATCTGAAGTCATATCTTGCTTCTGCCATCTACTAGCTGTGCCGCCTTGGGTGAGGTCAGCTGGCTTGGTTAAAAATACATGAACTCTTAGGTTACTGACAGTTCTAAAGTGATGATCCCATTTATGACTGTTAAAGAATCCACGCCCAGGTGTCTTGGCATCTTCATTAGCATTTCTGCAAACCACAAACTTGGAAGAGTATGGTCTTTGACTATGGAAGAGATCCATATTATCTGTTTATTAGGATAAAAAGATACACTTAATTCAATTCAACAAATTCAGTTGAATAAACATTTATTAATCCTCTACAATGTACCAGGCAGAATGATGCAGTGGATAGAAAACTGGCCTTAGAGTTAGCAATCTGTGGGTTCAAATCCTACCTCCAAGGGCAAATCCCCTTTTAGAGCTCAGTTACCTTCTCAGATATTATCAACCACAGAAAAGGCTCCAAGGAGGATCTTTAGAAGAAATTCCTCATTGGGAGCTCTCTATAACAATGAAATCCCAATTCTGGCTTTTTTTTTTAAAGAAGAAAGCATAAAACACCATGGAAAACACAGGGAAAATGCCGTCACCCCTGCCCTTCCATCAAGAATTTGGGAATGCATCTGTTAGTTCCTTAGTATTAGAGTCGATTTCCTTTTTGGCATGTGCGTCTCCAACAACTTGTAAGATATTTAACACAGAGCAGATACATAACAAGTCCATGTTGAATTGAACAAAGCACACAAATGGGAAGACTGACAGAGAAAAAGAAAATATCAGACAATAAAGAAATCAAGTCAATCAACTAATTTTGTTGTTGTTGAGTCATGTCTGACTCTCCATGACCCAGTTTGGGATTTTCTTGGCAAAGATACCAGAGTGGTTTGCAATTTCCTTCTCCAGTTAATTTTGCAGACGAGGAAACTGAAGCAAAAAGGGTTAGGTGATTTACCTAGGGCCATCCAGCCCGTAAGTGTCTGAGGCCAGATTTCAACTCAGATCTTCCTGGCTCCAGGCCCAGTACGCTAACCACTGGGCAACCTAGCTGCCCCAATCGACTAACATTTTGTTTAAAATAAGTAATTCATCCAAAGAATAACATTTCATGATAGAAAAGGTGAACAGATTACCTCCCCTTAACAAATTTGCCCAAGTTGCTATTGTTAATTGCCACGGAAGGTAGAAAATTCAGCAGAGAATTGGCAAGAAGTTATACCATACACCTGGCAACCTGGAAAAGTTGCCAACAAGTTGTTTTAAGTTATGGCTTCTCCCCCAATGGTATCCTGCTACATACTGAGGATGGAGACAAAGTCCTTAATAGTGATGTTAATAAAAATATCCATTGAGGACAAAATGCTGCTTCTAAGAAACCATGTTTATCTGAATTTATTTTTTTCCCTCACAAATGTTTTATCAATGCCCTCTGTTTTAACATTATTCATTTTTTTGGTCATCCCATTTCTCCCCCACCCGCAACCAGCAAGCCTGGTTTCTTTATAAGAAAGATAAAACATTAGGCAAAACCAATTAGTTTAGTGACAGTATCACACACCACAGGCAACATTCTTCACCCACAGAACATCGCCTTCCGACAAAGAGGAGGTGAGCTTCGTCATCTATTTTGAGAGAATAAGATAAATCATTACAATTACTCTGACTTTTGACATACATTTGGGGTTCTTTGTATTTACATTATCGTAGTCAATGTCTATATTGTTTTTATGGCTCTGTTCCCTTCATTCCTCATTTTTTAATATAAGTTCTCTCAATTTTCTCTGAATTGCTCAGAGAGATCTAAAATTTTATAATAATCATATATTATCCAAATGGTTCATATTGAAATAATAACCAAGGGCACCATTTTCTTTGCAGGAAAACAATTACCTAATTAGGAAATGAACATTTTTTTTCCTTTTCCATTTTTAACTTCTTATATTGGCCTAACAAGTCAGATGACAAGACTTATCTTCAAACCACAGGGTGCAGAAAATGAATTATACACAAAATTTGTCATTATTGAGCAAAGCAAGCTTTGTCAAATGGATATAAGATTGGGTCAATTAGAATTCTTCAATAAACCCTGACTCAACACACCAAAATTGATGCACACAGTGTGGTGCTGGCAAATGTTTAATAACCAGCTCCATGAAAAAATAAATGCACATACCATACTCTGCAGAGTTGAATCTGCATTTTCTCTACCACTTTCTTAAGTGAAGGTTTGGATTCAGTCACAGGGCTACTCTTGAGGACCTAAAGGACCACATGTGGCTTCAAGCCCGCAGGTTCTCCACTCCTAGTACATGATAAGGAAACAATACTCTTCCCTGATTTGAAGCATGAACATTTTCAAGGTGTAAATGCTCCCACTGAAAATTTAACAATAGACTCTTGCAAGCCAGTTTGAGCAGGCTCTAGCACACCTCTGGCTGCCCATCATGCCAAACACCATGTACCTGATTACTTGTACTCCTAACCATATTAACGAATAACTAAAAATGTGTGGTGGCTGTTGGGGACTGTATCCCAAATGTTGAATGACTCAAGGAACTCTGGAGGAGAATGTGTTTTCTCTTCCAAAAGAAAGACAGAAATTTCTCCCAAAAGAAAGATTACTAATAATGCCACTGCGACATCTCCTGAGACCTCAAGAGGACCAAGGGGCTTAGGAGAGACTGTTACATGAAGTGCCATGAGTAGCTGAGAAAACCAAAGGAGCTCCATTCTGTCTGCTGGTCCTTTGTTTTGTCCATGACGCCGTTCTGGATATCTGGGCATTGGGAAGTGGGGCATCATGCAAGTGGAATGTATACAGCCAGCACACAGGCAACTCATTGGAGAAAGAATGACTGGGGAGAGAGTGTGGGGTGGAGGAACACCATGCAATAAGTTAGGCAGAGGAAAGGTGACCTTTCCCTTTCCCTTAGGCCTTGTAGCTGGAACATATGGTCTTGAGGTTTTTGTCTTATTTCATTTGTCCTGTTTAGTTCTAAGCAAGGGAAGCAGAGTCTCCAATTCAGGAGTTCAAGCCATGTCGATGTTGGAGACCAGGATTCCAGGGTGCAACAAGACCACCAGGGATGTTCAGAAAAGCTGGGGGTGGGGTGTTGGTATTTCTTACCTGGGACTTGGCAGACCAATCAACACTATTTAGGAACTGAGTTAAACTATGAACCTAATTCCTTACAGAGACTAAGAGGAGTAGGAAGGACTATTTTCCTGAGATGTTAGGGGAATATTATGTTGGTTTTTGCTATGCCTTTTAAGTAATTATTCCTTTGTTAAAGCTAATCTGATTTTTAATTGGCTAAATGGAAGTAAGATGTTTGGACCATTGAAAATGGGTGACAAAATCAGTCTGGGGTTTGAATTAACAGCAGTGACTGGAGAACTCCCTCTAATACCCTGAGGGTACCTAAGAACCCTGAGGGAAAGGGGGGACACACTTGGCTAGTGGTATGCTGGTATATGTTTAACAATCAGCTCTCAGGGAAAAAAATGTACCAAAAACATGCTTTTCATCTCCTCTGACCTCTCCCACTCCCCTACTTCCAAGCACTTTACTGTGTGTCTCTTTTTGTACTAATCTTACATTAGTATATTGACATTTCATCAGTTACTTTTTCATGGCTATGTAATTTTTCTCTTCAGTAAGACTGAACTCACTGAGACTAAGGGCTTATAGCCCTTGCTCCTTTGTTTCTTTAATCTCCCTGTAAGATCATTGAGGATATGGATTTCTTCATTTTTTTTTATTCTTAGGGTCTCGTCCCAATGCCTAAAGAATCTTAAAAACTGCTCATAGAATTTGGATTGTTGAACTGTAAAAAACATAGACAGTTAGTATACTTTTAAAAATTAAATTAGTACTCAGTAATCATCTTTGGTTTATTGTTGAAGGGTAGAAGTGACAAGTGTGAGGATATTATCTCTATTTTAAGAGGCAGCTAGAGAATGCAGTGGATAGTGCCTACATTGGGAAAACCTAAGTTCACAAGTCAGCCTCAGACATCTAGCAGCTGTGTAACATTGGACAAGTCCCTTAAACCTCTAGACCCCTCAGTTTCTACTACTGTAAAAGTGGTATCCTAGTAGTACCTACCTCCCAGAGTGGTAATAATAGTTTTAAAGCCCTTAGCACAGTGCCTTACACATAGTAGAAACTCAATACTTAAATCTCTTCCCCTTCCCTAGTGGTGCTTGAGAAGAGGCATGCCTGGACTGAACTGGCATTTTCCCTGTTGATACAACTCCATACCAAATTAGGCACCTATCGTAGTGTTAGGAGCACTATGGTAACTATACTGAAGTGTGCTAAATGACTGTGGTGTCATAATTTATCTGCATATGGTATTTATATAAACACACATATTGGAAATGCAGATGATGTTAACTTGAACTCCAATGTGTTAACTAAACAACTTTATTTCTGGCTGTGGAATAAGAATATGGTTTTCTATATGATTGTGGATATGTCTTCATGCAAGTCAGAGGGGGCGGTGCTGTTTTGCGGCTGTCCAGTCATGTCCAACTCTCTGCGACCCCATTTGGGGTTTTCTTGGCAAAGATACTGGAGTGTTTTGCTATTTCCTTCTCCAGCTTATTTTACAGATGGAGAAACTGAGGCAAACAGGGTTCAGTGACTTGCCCCGTGTCACACGGCTAGGAAGTGTCTGAGGCCACATTTGAACTCAGGTCTTCTTGACTCCAGGCTTGGCACCCTATCCACTGTACTACTTAGATACCCTTAGAGTCCACTTCCTTTACCTAGTGATAAAAAAAAAGAATACTAGGGAAATGATAAAGGTCTGGCAAAACTGTATTGTCGCAAATTCTTTATTGGAATAAAATGGGGCAATATTTATTAACTGACAAATGATTTAAAATTTTAAAATAATTCCTCTAACATAGTAAATTATTTCACAAGTGGATAAATGCAAGTAATATTTGACTTCTAAATATGTAAATATTTCTGTTCCTATATGGGTGTACACACACACACACACACACACACACACACACACACCCCTCTATGGTGCTTTAGTTTTACTTACAACAACAGGAGGTATCACAATTACGCATTTCACTGATGAGGATTCTGAGGCTCAGACAGCTTATTTGATTTGTTAATCATTATGTATCTGGTAAACAGCCATGATCAGACTCACACCCCGGACTCCCAACTCTCCAGCTAATGTTTTAACCACTATAAAAGAGGAGTCCAACACGCTTCCCCCAGGCAAAGTGGTCCACAATCTTCCAGAGTGCGGCCTAAATAAGAATAAATTACAATTGAGAAATATTTAACAAAATAAATAAAAATACTATAAAACATAGGTATGTGAATGTGTGGTTTTTTTTTAAGTCAATAAGCAGAGGTAGGGATCCTTTTGCATGGTTTAGTAACCCTCATTTCTATTTGAATTTGACACCCCTACACTGCCCCGTTATGTCTCTCATTTGTACTGGTAACGTCTAAATGGCCATGCTTTCTCACACCAAATACCAGTCCTGTCTCACTCATCTAGAGGAATATTTTAATGAAGGCTGATTGACAGCTACTGACAGCCATGCTTCTTTAGACTTCTAATATTTTTAAGAGCAGGCAGTATGTTTTCTCAAAGACAATGTCAGAAGATCAGTCTTTCAATAAACATTTATTAAGTTCCTATTATGTGCCAGCTAAGGTGCTAAGCCTTGGTATACAAAGAGAAACAAAAGACAGTTCCTGCTCTCATTGAAATTTTGTCATTAAACATACTTTAAAAAAGTTTTCACATCATCTTCTTACTATAATATATGTGTACATATATGTGTAAAATATATATGTGTATATACAAATGCATATATGTATTGTGTGCACATGCAGATGTGTACACATGCATAAGTATTTATATGTTTGTCAACCTATGAGCTGTCCATTGCCTTATTTCATTTTCAGCATCAAGCCTGGCTATTATAATGACGCCATCCAGTTGCTTGTATTGTTCCCACCATTTACAGTGTTGTAATCATCTTACCTACTGTTCCAGCTTTCGATTTAACCATATAAAACAACTGTGGAAGTCTCCTTCCCGACCTATGTAGTTTAGAAGGAATTCAGATCATGGTGACTGAGGGGAATTAGTGGGGATCTCAGTTTAGTTGATTATTCTAAAGAGAAAAATGTCCTCAGAAATGATATCACTTATTACTAAAATGTGACTCATAGCAGGGACAATAAAGCTAGGAGGAAACAAGCCTGATGCCCTCTAACACTGATTACTTATCTATCCTATCCCCTGAATGGAGGTTGGGGTGGGGGGAATACAATGCTCTCTGTTTTACATTCTCTATGGAATCCTCTGGATATTAGGAACTTGAGACAGGGTCTCAGGGGCCAAAAAGCTCTAGCAAGAGTTAAGCCTGCTTTTGCACCAATTCTTAGTGCAGAAATAAATATACAATATGGCAATAGAAGGCACATGTAAAATTTTTCTAGGAGGAGGCTTCTATACCTGGCTGTGCATAGCCTTCTCCCCTACCCTGAAGGCTTTTTTCTGAATCTCTGGCAAAGACTGGGAGATTCAAAGCTCAGAGAATTCTACTTCTCTTAATGATATTGCCTCTCGCACATCCTTTCTTCCATGTGATTGGTCAGTAGTGACTTCACCACTCAGAGGACCAAATGGTCTCTCCCCTCCTCCCTGGGCTAATTACCCTGGAACCAAAGAGTCAGTTTTATTAGTGTTTCCCCCCTATAGAGCTAACACCTCTCTCAGCCTCTCCATGGCCATAATCCTGACTTCCTGCAGGTGTTCACAATGGTTCTCTTCCCGTCTTGATTAGCTAAGCAGGCTTCCCTCTTCCCAGCTCTGTTTAAGAACTGCAATAATATCTTTTTGGACTTCTTGAACTCTGTAGGACGACCTAGGGCTGACTGAAGCCACCTGTGTCCATCCATCTCATGATTGAAATAAAAGTCTAAAGTATCGTTTACTCATTGGTGACACTCACTTCATGCATAGTACTTGAAAACCCTGGACTCCAAAGACAAGTGGAAAAATGCTCAAATGCTGAGCCGTACCCAGGAATTGTGGCATCCGGGGCAAATTCGGCTGAGTGAAGAGAGATGAGGAATGGCAGGGGGAGATACACTGTCCTGTTTAGTTGAAATCCTTCCTGGAAAAAGTGGAGCCTATCCCCTAGACAGCCTGGAGAGTCAAGGCTGGCACAGTACAAACCCCAGAGCCCAAGTAGCCCTTCCCTCATAGGGATGCCCTAGGACAAAGCCCCATTAGCTCTGCCATCCTTATGGCTCGCAACATTTTGGAGCATTCACCTATGACATGACATTTTCTGTGGCTGACACATAATATTCCAAACCATCGTGTATTTACAAAACAAACCTGATCCACAAACATATTAATTTGGTTTCTGAATTGAGCGAACACTCTAGGGTTTAAAGTTTAGAATAGTTGTTGAGTTCGCCATCACTGGTCATATTCATACTCACCTTGGTTGTTCTTGTTTACAGGTGCATAATTTTAAGATGGAAATACATATTTAGAGGCATTTATAAATGATGAAAGGAAACTCTGCACTATTTTTTCTCAATGATTTTATTATAGCTTTCTCCTGTTTCAAGGGAAGAAAACTCCTATTTCTCCTTAAAGACAGATCTTCTTCCCTCAACATGCTCCATATTCTGTAGCTCCAATTTTCCAATGGTAAATGGAGGAACCTGATTCCATATTTATCCTCTCCCTCTCCAATTTTTCTTTATTCACTAATTCCTTGAAGTTTGCCAGATTCCTACATTGGTATTATGGCAATATCAGGAAGAAGTGAGAAAGACCCCCCAGTATGGATGGATTTCCTCTGGTAAACTTGTTGGGAAGGTACATTCAAGAGTCATGCAGCCATGCAAGAGGAATGAGTGAGCTACAAATGGATTATTGGAAACAATGTCCAAACCTACAATATCATGGAGCCATTTGAATATTGGCTATCTTTATATTTTTCACTCTAAGTGTACATATGTCTTCTATATGAATCTTGTCTTCCAGACTTGTCTATAAACTCCTAGAAGGCAAGGACTATGTTATATTGTACTCATTTCCTCTGCAGCTCCTGGCACAGTACTGAAAGGTTTTTGGATGTGGTGGGGAGGGGGGAATAAAAAGAAAGGAATTCCTTTCCCTTTAAGGATTCCCCCCAGTACTTGGCTACGCATGCAAAAGAGTAAATGCAAGCAATAGACTAGTGCTTTTGGCAAACACACTTTACATAGCTAACACTTTTCTCCTACACAAGAAATTTATGTTAGTGTTAATGGTATAATGTGCTAACTGGAGAGACAGGTTATAACTCATTTTTTAGTGTATCATTTAACTGTCTTGAGCATAAAGATGAATAAGAGTTAAACCATAAGGGATTTTGAATTTTCTCAGGAAAATACATAATCTTTCTGCATGGCTGATTATGCAGACAGCTCTGTCTCAAGTGTGCATCTGGCTAGTTTAGAGAATTTTTTTCAGAGAACTAAATGCCTAGGTTCCTTCGCAGCTGTACAAGATCCTGGCTTTACTCCCCACATTTGGGAAATACAACTGTGTTGCATGGTTTGTTGTATCAGCCAAAATAACAAAATATCATAATTTGACTTGTCCTAGGCTATGTATAATTTAAAAAGAAAGCAAGAAAAGAAGGAAGGAAAGAGAGTGTGGAGGGAAGGAAAGAGAGTGAGGAAGGAAGGAAGGAAAAGAAAGGAAGGAAGGAAGGAAGGAAGAAAAAGGAAGCTAACAATGCACTTGCAAATAATCTGATGTATCTATATATCTATATCTGTCTATTCACACACATCTTTATCTTGCATAAAAGAATCTCATCTCAGTGTTCTAATACATTTGCAGAGTTAATGGATGTCTGATTTCTCCTCTAGCCACTGCTTCCCTTTTTAGCAGTCTCTTCTTAGATAAATAGTGTTTGGCTAGAGAACTATTACTTTCCTGGAAAAATATAACTTTTCATAATGTTAAAAATGGAATAGTATTTTCTTCTAATTTGATATTGGTGTGCTATAAAATGCATTTTAGGCTTGTCCCATAATTTATTCCTTTGCTCTATCATCAACAATGATCTTCCAAAAGGAGTGAGAGAGCCAGTGTGTGAATATGTCAGCATATACTAATGGAATAATTTCTTCATCAAGACCCTAAGCCCTGGATTCTAATGCCAGAAGTGCCTTCACCTAGCTGCAGGTTACATTTCCTCTCCACAAGTGTTTGCTAATTTCTAAAAGGAAAAAGTAGAACTAGATAGTCTCCTGATTTCTGGGGTTCTTTGGATAGACATGCTGATCTCCCAAATCCCAACTCTCTGAACTTGGCAGGCAGAGTGATTTACTGGAAGAACTCTGGACATGAAATCAGAGGATTGCACTTTGCTACTTATTGACTGGTGTGACGAAATGACCCAGAAGGTCCTTCCTAGCTCTAGATCCTCCTGAACTTATGCCTGGAACAACAGAATTTCAAATTTAATTGCTTGCTAGTTATTCCATCTATGTTACGTCTTCTCCACTCCTTAAAAAGAATGTTTTATGTTCTTTTTTTCTTTAACTACTGAAGTTCTGGACAGAAAGTCAATAAAAATTCACAGATAGCCCAGAATATAAGAGTAACAAATCTAGTTCAACTCCCTCAATTAAAACCTGAAAAGACAAAAAAAGAAAAAAGGTGATGGCTGAAGATGTGAAATATTTTGTCCGCATTAGTCAGAGCCAGAGCCAGCATCAGAAGCCCAGTCTACTTGGCCATGCTTATATTTGCTTCTTCCCTTAATGTAAAGCTTTTTTGTTCACTCTTTGAGCATTAAGTGGGAAAATACTGGATCTCTGTCTACATGGAGGCAGCCATG
Source organism: Phalanger gymnotis (assembly GCA_028646595.1). Classification (NCBI taxonomy): domain Eukaryota; kingdom Metazoa; phylum Chordata; class Mammalia; order Diprotodontia; family Phalangeridae; genus Phalanger; species Phalanger gymnotis. The sequence goes on along the minus strand of JAQQSZ010015558.1, from coordinate 146 downwards.
GAGAATATAAAGAATATCGGCTATGTGGTCAGATAATCTGGGTATAAAGAGTTTGAACCTAGTAACCTCCTGAGCATATAGTCTCTGCGTGACATTAGGCAAATCACTTGAACTCTTTAGCATCAATTTCTCATCTTCCAATGAGA
>JAQQSZ010015557.1:0-11243 GCA_028646595.1 Phalanger gymnotis | reverse complement strand
GGTTAGGGTTGGGGGGAGGTCTCCCATTAGGAATAAAAGGCTGAAAGGGCCACTCCCACCTTGTACTCCCTGTCTGGCACTGCTCTGAGTGAGTAGGGGCTATACCCTTTCTCTCGAGAAACTCTTTTCTGCTTTCAAGGTATCCAAGTCTTTTTCTTGATTGATTTGAGTAATGGTCTTTATCCCACACACTTATGGTACACCAAATGTGCAGCAAAATTGGCTGGAAAAGAAAACATAACAGAAGATGAAGCAAAAGAAGTTTGTAGAAGCCTGAAAATTGCATCTGGCATTTTCAAACATTTCAAGGAAAACCGTATTCCCAGACTTATCACAGCTGCAGAAAAAGGCAGGGATTTGGAAGTTTGACACATAAATTCCTACATTTTTCAACACCAGACTGAAGCTGAAGAAGTTACAATTGGTCCAGCAATTGAACTCAAACCTAATACTGGTCAATTGCTGCACTGGCATATGAAAAAGCCAATTTCTATCCAAGAGCTGATCACTCTTCATCCACTTTGGAGCCTACATACACTTTTACATGGAGAAAACACCTTTACCTGAACATGTGTTTTTACACAACTTGTGCTTACTGCTATCATGGTCAGACTTTGCTGGCAAGTGACAAATGTGGTGAAGCAATCAGGTCTCTCCAGGAATCGGGAAAATTTTATGCCAAGGCTGAAGCATTTGTGCAGAGTATGGAGAAACCAAAAGACCTGGAACAACGGCCAACCCTTCAGAACATCTGTTCTTTAGGAAACTTGGAGATCTAGTGAAAAATACTTTAGAAAAATGTCATCTATTTCCAAACAGTTCCAACAGAAGCACCACAACTTGAACTCAAAGCAAACTATGGTCTTGTAGAGCCTGTACCCTTTGAATTTCCTGTAAATGCACACTGGACACTTGAAATACTAGCTGCATTTGATCTCACCAAAAGGCCAAAGGATGATAATGCCAAACCCAAAGTAGAGGAAGAATTGAAACCAGTCAAAGAAACAGATATCAAACCACAGAAGGATAATGGCTGCCGTATTTCTTAGAAGACCGTAGAAACAGGGAGCTCCTCTCTTAAGTGGATTGGGTTAAATCTGAGACTAGATTCTTTTTTGTGATTCCTCTGGAGCTTGAAGAATAATTTGCTTCTTTTCATGGGCCTTCGCTATGTCAACACACACTTTTTAATAGGGTGAGGTTGGTTTTTTTAGTGCTTTATTTCCACTTTAGTCAGTTCAGTATAACAGTTTTATAGACTTTACTTTGACTTGAAGATATGGGAAAAGGGTTTTTTCTTCCGGAGAACTCTAGAGTAGTAATGAGTCTCATGTTAATATATTAAATTATAAAAAAGAATCATGGTTCTCCTTGTCATGGCAAGAATTGTTTTCATTTCTCATCTGTCATTGAAATCAGCGGAGAGGTATAGATCAGAGTCAACAAAGAAAAAAAACAGTTCTTACTTCCTTATGCTTATATTGCATTGGGGCATAGACCTATAACACTCCCAAGCCATTTATAATTTCTCATGTGAAGCAACTTTCTTATAATGGAAGAATCTGAAAATCATTAGCAGCTAGGGCTCCTTGATAAATATTAGCTTAAAATTAATATTTTTAAAACCGAATTGCATTGTTCATATTTCTAGGTGACTAAACATAGGCTTTACCTCTTAATCTGAATATTATTTTTAAATCCCTTTTTAGAGAGCTCATGTGACTTAAGGAATTAATTTGTATATAACAAGCTTTATATATCTATATGAAAGATTGTAAAAAGAAATTATTCCTTGGAAATCATATGCCATAAAACAATGCAGAAAATTTTTAGAAGCTTGAAAAACTACCTCTTTGGAATTACACTGGTTAGTCTCTATTTCTCTTTCAAAAAACTATCCAAGTCAATGATTTTGGTTTCAGAGTCGAATGTATTCTCTCTTCATAAGGCTTTCAATAATGGTCTGTAGAACCTGTCAAAGTGAATGAATAAAAAAGCATTAAGTGCTTACCACTCTTTGAGCACTGTGCTAAACATCTTTGAAGACACAAATTGAAATAAACAAAGACAGTCCCTACTCTCAAGGAGCTCACTCTTATTGAAGGAGACAATGCATAAAAGAAAGTTTTGCTGCACGGCAGAGGGAAAGGTCTGGAAGTCCTGAGCATGTAGCAGCAAGGTGGATGATACACCCCAGAGGTCTTTAGGTATGTCAAGAAATCATTGACTGTCCATGGTCTGTTGGGCATGTTGGAAAGACTGAAATCATGCCTTGTTACACGTTAGTACTGCTTTCAGCCAGAGGATATTATAGGACTGGAAGAGCAAGAAGTTAGATAAAAGATGAACTTTCTGTAAACTAGAGAGCTCCAAGAAAGGCAAAGTTAGTGTATCTGAACAATGAGAGTTAAACAAATTGTCAGTCATTGAAATTTAGACCTAGAAGAACACATTAGAAGTGGATCATTTAGTGTAATTCCTTCCTTTTGCGTGAGGTAAATAAAATGTGAAGACTTCACAGGAAAGATATGTATATACATATATACTAAGAAATGTTTAAAAATCAAGAAATAGGGAAGTGGAAAAATTCTGAGGCCATGAGAGTCTGATGGCTCAGCCTCTGGGAAAGTTTACCCTGAAACATTTTGTTCTTTCTTATGTTTCTGACTTAAAGATTTGCTCAATAAGAATAGGGTCACTGTGACCTGTTTTCCTTTACTGTAAAAGTAGTGTAAAAGAATGAAGAGGGTCTCCCCCTCCCCCTATCCTATTCTCCTTCTTTAGATTTATAGATGTCACCTCAGTTGTAATCATTAACTAAGGGAATGGGAATTGGAGTTTCTGTGCCTCAATTTCTCAGTTCTTTGTCTAGCTTTTGTGCTCAGATTGTAAGCCTGCCTCCCAGCCAATGGTGAGAAGGGTCAGAGGTGGGCGGGAATTCTCTTGTGTTAGGTATAACTATTGGTGCTTTGCCCCTTCAACACAGTACTTTGCCTCTTTTGCTGGTTCTGCTCTGTACTAGCAGAGGATGCCCTATTCTCCAGAATGGAATAAAATTTATTTCTGTTCCCACCATGAGATGGTTCCTTATCATAAATTAACTTTTAATTGGTGAGGGTCTTTCATCCCACATACTTTGTATCATTTGATTATTTTGCAGACCCACCTCTGATGTCCTTTTTAGGACTGGGTCTTAGGATGGATCCCTGTGGACAGGCTGCCCTGAAACCCAGAGATGCTAATTCTAGCCCTCTGTAGTAGAGAGGTGAGAGAGGACTGAGAGGTTTTGAAAATTCTCTAGTTGGGATGAGGGAGGGAGATCAGGCTGAAATCACTGTCCTTCATCCATGAGGCAGCTGCCCCAATGTAGAAGAGGCTGCCTCAGTAGGAAATCACTTAGTTCTTCAGCACTTGCTGGATAGCCATGAGTCCTGAACGCCTGGGCAGGAAAGAGGTATCTGCAGTCTTCCCTAATGCTGGGGATCTGTGTTTGGAAGATTCCATGGTTCACAGGGATTAACTTGCTATGTCAGTAAGGCAAAATGGGTTCCTTAGCACTTCAGGAGTTTGGCTTTTGTTTACTTTGAGTGATTCAGCTGTTTCATTTAATCTTGCTAAGTGCTAAGCCCCAGGCCCAAAGCCCTATCAGGTGTGAAACCTGTGTGGGTGTAGATTGATGACTTAAGAGGGGCCAACTCGGGAACCAATTGCCTCTGGTCATTGAGGCGGGGCTTGAGGACGCCACAGGCTCAGCTGCGAGGAAAGGCCAGCCAAGAGACAGCTACAGCTGAAGCTGAAAAAAAAAGCTGAAGCCAAAGCAGGAAGGTTCGGAAGTAGAGCCGACCCGTGTGTGGACCAAGGAGTACGAGTAAGGACTTGAGGCCAGCGAATATGATTTGGTTTAATGCCATCATGCTTTTCTGTGGCCTCCTGGTTACTCTTGTGAGGTGGGCTTATTGGGCCTGGAAGCTTTTGATCAAACTATCGGAATGGGGAGGCTTGTTCGTGGGTCTGTCACTGTGGGGCCTAAATAGATGTTTTGATGCCTTCTACTTGGAGAGTTCTTTATAACCAACGATTTCAAACCATTCATATATACATATATATATATACGTATATATATATATATGTATATATGTGATTCTCTTCAAGATCATAAATTTGGCCTTCCTACTACACTTGCTTAGCCCCTCCTTCTCTGCAGACTTCAAGCCTTTACCTAAGGATGCTCCCTGGGAAATTTTCTCTTCTCAGAGACTCAATTAGACTTTATGTTCCCTGTGCAGCCCTAATTCACATAGAGGCAGCTCTGTGAGTACATTCCTAAATAGGTTCTTTCAATCTTCCCTTACTACAAACTTCTAAACCAGCATATCAGTACTTACCTCTTATGCCCAACCAGACTGAGGGACTTTGAAATCAACTGAAATTTAGTAATAAGTGAAAAAAAGCAAAAGTGAATTTTTTTCCTTGCCAGGTAGCACAAATGAACCCAAGTAAGCCAAGCAGAGCTTAATCCCCTGCCATTGCATGAGTGACAGGTTTGGCTCAGTTACTGAAAATTATTGATGAAATGGATCATTTAATCAGTGTAAATGTGAAAGCATCAACAGGCATTGAAGACCCCTGGGCCAAAAAGCCCAAACACTGGGCCCCAGGATGCTTTCCCCAGGCTTGTTCAAAGAGCAGGAAGAAGGATGGGGTTCTCACACTTTTTTGCAATGGAAATCCAAATCAAGTGATCCACCCTACCTTTGGAGGAATTATAATCTCTCTAGAGGCAAAATTTAGTATCCAGCAAGAGAGGACCAGCTAGTTCCATTCACTGGCTGCCATGGTGACAAGTCATTGCCAAGGATACCTGGAATCCTGAATTGCTGGCAATCAGGCTACCCCCATATCAGGCCTCCAATATAATCCCTAGGCCTGGAGGAGGGGAAGGCTTCTTCTCAGCTTTTTCTTGGACTGCCAGCTGGGTGCAGATCTAAATCATTAGGGGCTACAAAATATCATGAGGTACCCATGAATGCACATATATGTACACACAGGTACTGTGTATATTATATATTGAGAGACAGAGAATAAAACAAAGACAGACATAGAGACACAGAGCTAGAGGCAGGGAAAGAGAAATACAGATGCTGACTGCATAATAGTATGCAGAAGAAGACACATAAAGCAAACAGTTGTTGCTATGAGACCTGCATCAGAGAAGGTGCTGGTGATGTACTGACTTGTCTAGCACATGCTGCCCAGCTCTCTATCTACTGCCTTTCAAAGACAATCTCCAACTGCTTTCAGTTAACAGATCTCCTCAAGCAATCAGAGCATGTCCTGAAAGATGACTGCCAGCCATATTCCTATAATCTTCAAAATTGACATGGAACAGGTTGCCATGGCAACTCCATTTTCTCTGTCTCTTATCCCATTTGTATTGTCGTGATGTGCTTGACATTATCTTTAGATTTTTTGCAGAGAAAATTTGGTGGAGACTATTGATTATTTAACAGCCCCAAATCCATCATCTATTCAAGGAAAGCTCTTTACTGCCAGCCATAGAGCAATGAAGGAACAAGTGAAAAAAAAATTTGTTAAGCATTTACTTTGTGCAAAGAACTGTACTAAGCCCTATAGTACATACTGCCATTGGTAGCCCCACTTCCACTTTCTGAAGCACACAAATCTATGTTCATGTATTCAATGTGATTACCCTAAAAGGGTGTCTAATTTGGTTGAACTGTCCTTCATGATTCAAAGGGAATGAAGGGAAATAGGAAAAAGAACAGAACATCTCGTTGAGGAACTTGCACCAGAGGGGCTGTTCCTCCTGATCTCAACCGATCCTCATTCTTATCCCCACTCCACTCCTCTGCACAGCCTAACATTATGCTGAACATTCAGTGGTTGCTCAAGAAATGGTTCCTGTTTTATAGCAATTTGACTTTAAATATAATAAATGAGGAGTTGCCTGACTGAGATTTTGTTTTGTCAACTCTGCTCTTCCTCACATTTTTTGAGCCTAGAATGGTGTTCCTGATTCTCCCTACTCTTTTATGTATATAATGGCTGTTAAGATTTTCCTTCTCTCTGACTCTAACAAATAAGAAACCTTTTCACCCTTCAGGCCCTTCAGTAATCAGGAGGCTTCCTTTGGACAGTATCAGTCAAACCAGAAGTCTCTGAGAATCCCTCTTGCACCAGGCTGTTAGAGGAGGCTTGATCGCCACCAACCTCTTAATTTAGGGTCAGTTTTGGGATGAAATGAGGTACTTGGAAGTCATTGGAAAGTTAACAGTAGCAGGTTTCCTTTGATCTAACACAGAATAGAAATACAAGAAGGATATAGCGACAACTTCTTTGGACAAAGATCCTCTCATCTCCATATAAAAATACATCTGGTTATCAGAGCAGGGTGCCAGCGAAGAGTATGAGGACTTCAATGACCTTCCGAAATCCACAAAGTTTGAGTGGTCCTGACTGCTGGTTGGTGGTATTTTTCATGCCCTTAAGGGACCAGGAAGATATACCAGGGGAAACAGGGGCCAATAAGCATCCATTTGATCAACAGGCATTTTTTAAGCTACTTACTATGTGCCCAGTTCTGTGCTAAACTAGAAATATGAAGAGCTGTAAGACAGACTCTGCCTCTAAAGAAGCACACAGACTGATGTGGGAGGGCGGTGGCGGGGGGGGGGGTCAACATTCAAACATTTATGAGCAAAAGCAGAATAGTCTATGTTCTTTGCTGTGATCCTCTCCATCACTTGTTCCGTCATGACCTCTTCCCCTATCCATAGATGGGAAAATTAATTTCCTACTTACTCCTTTAATGTGCTATTGATTCTCCTTTCACATTTAATTCGTGAATCTATTTGTAGTTTAATTTCCTGAGTGGTATGAGGCGTAGATGTCAGTGGTGGGATTCAGCTGGTTTCTACCCATTAAGTAGAACCAGTAGCTACTTTTAGGTTGAGTTCTGTGAACAGGTTGTTAGCACGGGCAGGGGGGCTCCTTGGCTCGTTTCTGTGGAGAACCCGTTGTGAATTCATTTGAATCCCATCACTGATTGATTTCCTATCAAATTTCTGGCAAACTTCTTCTCCCTCATCCCATCTGTTTTTTTTTAATCAAATGGGGCCTGCTCCCCTGCCCCAAGCACCTGCTTCATGGCAACTGCTGGATTTATTAAACACTACTTCGTTTTATTTCTTTGCTTCCATGTATTGCATAGCCAGTCTTTTCCATTGATCAACCTCTCAATTTTTAACAAGTTCCAATTATTTTCCAGGCAGCTAAGTGTCTCACTGGACCTGAAGCCAGGAGGTTTCATTTGCCTAGTTCAAATCTGGCCTCAGATACTGGCCATGTGACCATGGGCAAATCACTTAGCCCTGTTTACCTCAGTTTTTCATTTGTCAAATGAGTTGCAGAAAGAAACAGCAAACTCCTCCAGTATCTTTACTAAGAAAACCCCAAATAGGATCATGAAAAATCAGACAGGACTAAACAAAAACAATTGTTTTCATAATCCCTGATTTGTCGTGTACTTTGAGATCTGCTACCGATAATTACCCTTGAGATTCTTAACCTCTTTAAAAAAATTGTTGATGCTTACTCTTTCTTAAATCACGAGGATATCAAATGTATCCTTTCATCTTTCCACTCTCAAGAGTCATCCCATGTGACCAGTAGTACTTTTTTATTTTAAGGAGGAAAAGCTGTGAGCAGAACTGATCGAAATATTCAGGAAAAGGTGTGCAGTGTGTAACACCTGTGGATTTCTGTGTCAGTAAGTCAAGATCCACTATGTCGATGGTGACCATGAATATGACTGTACAGTTTGGAATCACAAAATACAAGAGACTGTCTATATAGAAGGCAGAAGTAAAACATTTATTCAGACACCAGAGCATCAAATCCCAAAACCAATAATTCCAATTTGACATAGCAACAATTGTATCCCCAAACCAGTAAGTCCACATCAATGTAACAGCAAGGAAACTAAAACTCAACATCACAGCAAGGAACCAAGCCATCCTGTAACCTTTGTCTCTGCTAGGGCCTTCCTGTAAAGACTCACTCACGAATCCTAAGTGTCTGCTTACCTGCATCCTCTCCTCCCACAGTTCTGAGAGTTTGCAGTTCTGAAAGTCCTTACAATTCTCAGAGCCCTTGGAGTTTCTCTCTCTCTCTCTCTCTCTCTCTCTCTCTCTCTCTCTCTCTCTCTCTCTCTCTCTTTCTCTCTCTCTCTCTCCATCTCTGCATCTCTCTGTCTCTTAGCCCTTCTAGTTCTTTCTCTGTCTCCCCATCTCTCCCTCTCTTCCAGTTCTACATTTCTTGAAGCTCTATCTTCTCTTGCAGTTACCATTTCTATAATCAATAATTATTTAGACTATTTTTTCATATGACTATAGATAGCTTTAATTTCTTTCATCTGAAAACTTCCTTTTCATATCCTTTGACCATTTATCTATTGGGGAATGATTTGTTTTCTTATACATTTAATTCAGTTCTCTATATATTTTAGAAAGGAGGCATTTATCAGAGACTGTGTGTGTAAAAAAATCTTTCCCAGTTTTCTGCTTCCCTTCTAATCTTGGTTGTATTGGCTTTGTTTGTGCGAAACCTTTATTAATTTAATACATTCAAAATTATCCACTTTGCATTTCAAAATGTCCTATATTGCTTGTATGTTCATGAATCCTTCCATTCTCCAGAGATACAACAGGTAAGATATCCTTTGCTCTCCTAATTTGCTTATGGTATCACCCTTTATGTCTAAATCATGTACTCATTTTGACCTTATCTTGGTATATGGTGGAATGTTGGTCTATACTTAGTTTCTGCCATACTATTTTCCAGTTTCCCCAGGAGTTTCTGTCAAATTGTGAGTACTTATCTCATAAGGTGGAATCTTTGTGTTTATCAAACAGTAGGTAACTGTAGTCATTGACTACTATGTCTTGTGTACTTAACGTATTCTACTGATCCACTACTTTATTTATTAGCCAGTACCAAGCAGTGTTGATGATTTCTGATTTTTAATACAGTTTTAAATTTTGGACGTTTTCTTCTTTCCAAATGAATTTTGGATTATTTTTTCTAGCTCTATAAAATAATTTTTGTTAGTTTAATTGGTGTGGCACTGATTAAGTAAATTAATTTAGGTAGAATTGTCATTTTTATATTTCTCAGCCTACCTGTGAGCAACTGATATTTATCCAATTATTTACATCTGACTTTATTTGTGTGTGTTTCAACGACTCAGCTAGCAGCTGTTGTGGAGGGTGAAAGACCAACACAAACCCAAGAATGCTGCCAGCACATGTTCTTTGATCTGCTTTACTAAGGAAAGTAATGTTAAGGGGTTAACAATCTTACTTTAATCCAGCATATACATATATCATTCACTTAGCTCAGGGAGGAAAGCCAGCACCCTGAACTTCAGAGCAAATACAAAAAAATTACAAAGATACATTATGAACAGACCAAATAATTCATAGTTACCAAGAAGGCATCGACATCTGGGTTCACAAGCTGGAGGGCTCTTAACTACAGCTCCCAAGAGTCTCCACATCAACACTCCTCCAAGAGTGAGAGCTCCAAGAAAATAGCTCTGTTCTCTCTTTTTATACAATCTCTGGACTTTATCAAACATCATCTGAACTTAGGCTCACATTAGCTTAGCACCCAGTAGATAGAGGTTTGTGCCTAGTTCTTTGCACCTAGTAAGGCTTAATCAAAGAAACTTAATTAATTTGTCATTCTAAAACAGTAAAAATGTCCCAACTTAATTGCCAATATACGCCACCCCTTGTTTCAGGATACTTGGCTTTACATAATCTAAATAGCCATGGATCCTGGAACAAATAGAGGCATTATACATTGTGATCCAATCAATCAGGGAACTAATACATACCATTCACAACAAAACAAAAGATATCATTCAGTGTCATTCCTAAATACTTGTCTACAATACAAACATGATCCACCCCTAGGTCCCAGCAAATGACAATCTTTAGCAAATACAAAGTGTTCAAGTAAAGTACTTCTTGAGGGTAGGTCCTTCTCCCCACACAGCAGGTTTCTTCCCAGTACCCTCAGGCAAGGACATGCTTTAATTAGCAAAGCCCCAATGAAAATAAAAACATTCAAATAAAGTTCTCTTGGGTCTGTCTCCTTCTCCCCACACTGAAGTTGCAGGCTTCCTCTTGGCACCCAAAGTCCCAACTTAAAGAAAAAGTCCAAATAAAGTTCTGTTGGAGGTTTGTCCTCCCTACACTGTTCCAGCCCGTGTTCCAAGTCCTGAGGGGCAGCTGGGCAATAAAGCCAACAGGATGGGGTCCCTAAGGATCCAAGGCATTTCCCCCACCCCACCATAAACAAATTCACCCCTTCCTCCTGAGTCCCAAACAACTCCAGGGGGAGGCAGCAAAAAAGCACACGTAGCTCCTTGCTGCAAAGTTACCACCTTGCCCCAGGGCTGAATTCCAAGCCCCTGGGTTCCTGGTTGTCTAGTTCCAGCCTCTCCTGGCTTCTGCGGGAATGGAGATCGAGATGTAGGTGGTTCTCCACCATTTGGCTCACCTCACCAAAGTCAGCTCCAAGGCAGCTCAGAACTTTCAGCTTTCCAAAGTCCCCATGTGAGCAGTCCTCCACTCCATCTGGGTTAATCTGTCAGCAGCCACGGTCAGCTTTTTCTCTTTCCTCACCAGCTGCTCCTGCCAAATCCGCATGAAGGCCATTCTCTGCTTTTTCTCTGAAGTCTGTACAAAGGCAGTTCTCTGCTCCTGTTTTAAAACTCCACATACAATATAGTCTCAAGGCATTCATTCTTTCAGCACAGTCTTTCAGAGACAGGCTTATCAGCTCAAGCCCTTGCTCTGGCCACACACACACCTCCCCTAAGCTTCTGCCCATTTTCCTCCCACAACCTCTGCTACAGCCCCTGGAGTGCTAGTATGTTGGGAAGAGGGAAGGAGGGATTATCTCCCAGGGCCCCAGCTCCTGGCTCCTGGGAAACCATTCTACTCACTTCCACTGGCCTGTTTTCCTTCAGGCCTTTGTTGCTCCTGGGGCTCCATAGAACCATAGCCATCTGTAGTAGGAAGGCTGAATTTATAATCTCAAAAAGGATCATATAAATATCTGAATGGTTCGAAATCATTGGGTATACAGAATTCTCCAAGCAGAAGGCATCAAAAAATTTATTCAGGGCCCAGAGCAACAAATTAGCGAACCAA
>JAQQSZ010015556.1:0-11243 GCA_028646595.1 Phalanger gymnotis | reverse complement strand
AATTGCATAAAGGGGGATAGGTTAAGAAGGAGCAAAATATAGTTAGTCTTTCACATCATGAGTATTGTGGAAGGGTTTTACATAATGATATGCATGTGGCCTATGTTGAATTGCTTGACTTCTTAGGGAGGGTGGGTGGGAAGCTAAGAGGGGAGAGAATTTGGAACTCAATGTTTTAAAAACAGATGTTCAAAAACAAAAATAAAAGTTTTTGCATGCAAGTAGAAAATAAGATACACAGGCAATGGAGCATATAAATTTATCTTGCCCTACAAGAAAGGAAGGGAAAAGGGGATGGGAGGGGAGTGGGGTGACAGAAGGGAGGGCTGACTGTGGAACAGGGCAACCAGAATATATGCCATCTTGGAGTGGAGGGGAGGGTAGATTTGGGGAGAAAATTTGTAATTTAAACTCTGGTGAAAATCAATGCTGAAAACTAAATATAATAAATAAATTAAATAAAAAAATGAAGACCTCTGGGGTTGGCAGCTTGCCTACTGTGATAGGGTGGCTTTGTGTAGTCATGCCTGTTGTGCACTGGGTTCTAGGGAGCACAGTTTCCCTGCTATGTTGGGGCTGGATTCCCCACAGCTGGCCTGCTATGCCACTGCCCTTCTGACTCTGGACTGCAGGGCCTTGGTTCCTGATCTGTGCTGTGTCCAGGAGCCTCATTCTGGCTTGCCTGGACACCATCTATGTTGGGCTGCACTCCCTTTTTATCCAGTTGAGAAGACCTTTCCTGAAGTCCTTCTAAGTCATCTTGGGTTGGAACATTGTTTCACTCCATCTCTTTTGTGGATTCTGTTACTTCAAAATCTGTTTAGAGGCTTGATTTAATGTTGTTTCTGAAGGAAATTAGGGAGAACTCAAGGCAACTTCCTGGCTTCTCTGTGCCATCTTGGCTCCACTCCTTCTATCTCCCCACCTTGATAATGGATTTTAGACCACTCTGGAAAACAATCTCTCCCTACCACCTATTAAGGCTTTTGTTGCCCTTCACATCACTCATAGCAATGGTGAACTATTTCCATTTGGGGTGGAATGGAAGGATATGGTAGTTGGTTTTACCATTACATATGATGAAAATGAATTTCTATTTTTTTCCCTCTATATGCCTGAATCTGTATGTTTGTGTATCATAAAACACCAGGTTTGATCAAATGCATTGAAAGCCCAGGTGAACTTTGCATAGGTATTCCAAAGCCACTGTAGCAATTACAACATTAATAAATAATAGTACCAAAGACCTTGACATATGCAATGGACTCTTGTATATGCTATTGCACTTCAGAAAAATGATTTAGCCAGAGGCTCAAGCAATTGTCTTCTTCTGGGTACTTTTTTCCCATTCGACCCAGTAAAGGGCTTATTGGCAGAAACCACTGCTTGTCAAATGGCCTTACAAATAAGCCTCATCCACAATATCAGCCTAGTCATCCATTAACTTCCACACTGAAATTTACTCTGGCAGTTACACAGAATTTCCCAGTGCTATTTTTCAGGATATAAAGAAAGGCTTTTTACGCCACAATGCTTTATGCCTTTCAATAAGTTTGAGCAAACGATATGTCATGCAAACTCGTTAGTTGTCTCAAAGTACAGCTGTAAAATTCCTTCGCATAAACCTTTAAAAAAAGAGGCTTACAGATTTAGAGTTGGAAGGGCTTTTAGAGGTCATTGAGGCTAATACTTGCATTTTAAAGTTGTAGAAACTAAGGCCCAGAGAGGCTAAGTGACTCGTTCATGATTACACAGTTGGTGGAGAGTCAGGATACAAATTGAGGACAATGCATACATATATAGCCTGTATTTCACTGCCTCGTACAACAGAAAAGCTGAACATTGTTGAGTAGGAGACTAATGTTATAAGATTTAGTGTCTAGTATATTATTTTGGCAAGTAAGAAACTGGAAGCAAGAAAAAGAATTAGCAGGCAATTGAAATCATCTAGGCCAACAGTTTTCAAAGTGTGTTTTACAGAATGTAGAGATAATATGGCCAAAGACAAGAGTCCATATTGGATTTATGTTGGAAATTTGTACTATATTATTAGTAGTAGTAGTGATAATAGTAATAGCAATAGTAGTAGTAGTAGAAGTTGAAGTAGTAGTAGGAAGAGTAGTAGTAGTAGTAGTAGTAGTAGTAGTAGTAGTAGTAGTAGTAGTAGTAGTAGTAGTAATAGTAATCTTTGATCCAGTCACACTTGAATTCTATATTTTTCATGAAGCATGACATTATATCTCTTGGTTCTAGAAATTATCTCTGGCTGTCCTCATACCTGGAATACACTCTCTCAACTCTGCTTACTGGAATCCCTGGCTTCCTTTAAGTGCCAATTAAAACCCTATATGTAACAGGAAGCCTTTCCCAACTCCTCTTAATTTGAATGCCTTTCCTCTGTCAATTATTTCTTATTCATCTTATATATAGTGGGTTGGATATACTTGTTGGTATATTGTCTCCTGCATTCAATTATGTGCTTCTTGAGGGCAGGGACTATCTTTTGCCTCTTTTGAAATCCCCAGTGCTTGACACAGTAGGTGACACATAATAGATGCTTAATAAGAATTTACTGACTGGGGCAGCTAGGTGGCACAGTGAGTAGAGCATCGGCCCTGCAGTCAGGAGGACCTGAATTCAAATCTAGCCTCAGACACTTGACACATTTACAAGCTGTGTGACCTTGGGCAAGTGACTTAACCCCAAGTTCTCTGCCTTCCCCCCTGCAAAAAAAAATAGAGATTGATTAGTTGACTGATGTTCTATGATCTTGTGTGTGAATAGTTATTTTTATGTTGTTTCCTCTTCTCTTATACAATGTAAGCTCTAGACAAGTACATTTCTGTTCATAGCCTTTCGCATCCACAACAATTAACATAGTATCTGTCATAGTAAGTGCTTCATAAATGCTTTTTTTCACTGACTCACTGTCCATGTTCTGCTGCTTACTCATACTGAGATTTTTGGCCATTCAAAGTCCTATCTTCTTTTTTGTTCATGTGATTTTTTATATGAATGTATATATTTTTTTTCAAACTACAAAATAAAGAAGTAGCAGCTAGTAGCTAGCCACAGTTAGGCTTGGGGTGAAAAAGAGCTGCATTTACTTTCTACTATAGCCATTTACTAATTTTGAGACCCTGGGCAAGTCATTTAAATTCTCTCAGCCCAAGTATCTTTATCTATAAAATGGGTATAATAATAACACATAATTCACAAGGTCATTTTAATCATCAAACAAGATATCACATGCAAAAATATTTAAAAACCTTAAAGCATTATATAAATGCAAGATGTTGTTTTTGTTATTTTCATTATTCCTTACCTATTATGTGCAGAGATGCCAGGACACATGGACACAAAGAATCATCCTTTGCTCTATATAAATCAACGTCAATATTTATTATTATCATTTATTGCCTATTATGTGCAGAGATCCTGGCACATGAAGACATATATAAGATATCCCAAAACTTAGAGAGATAGGACATATGCACACACAAGGACAATACAAAATAAAATATGATGTCCTTATGGGAATAGAATGTGTTTGGAGTGCCCTCTAATAATTAACAATTATTTGAACATCAAATATATAATTTATTTTCACCTTGGAAAATAAATTAACCTCAAATGTTCTTAGTGGGGCAGATCATTCAGAGAAGACAAGTACAAGCATTCATATCTCTAGAGATGGAAGGGACCTGGAATTCATTGAGTCAACTCCTTCCATTTTGGGGGGGAGAATATTGAGGGTCAATAAAGTGACTTGACCAAGGAATAATAGGTAGAGTCAGAAAGCTGGACACATGCACCTAGCTCCCCTAACTCCATAGCTGTTGCTCTTTGCTTTGGACCACTCTGCCTCTGGTTGCTGAAGGCAATCGAGAAAGACAGTCTAGCTCAACATGACTGGTTCAAGTTGGTTTAAAGCTTTCAATAGCCTGGATGAACTTTCCTGTGGTAGCTTCAATTTTCATCACTGGCATCAATTTGTGTCAAAGGATGATGATCCCTCTTGATTATATCTGATCCACTAAGCTAAAGAGCATTTTTCAATCAATATTCTTGCTATCTCAGAGTAGAGCTACTCAAGTTTTACAGACAAAGCCTGAAACCTTCTTCATTATCTGCATTATTATTCAGAAAGAAGTGCTTAGGGTCTATGACTATTGTGGTGCAAATTACAGAGCCATCTAAGCTGCCTGTCCCTAGCTTTACTACCTTATTATTATTTACTGGTTCTCTAGCAGTGAACTCAGAGATCATGCAAATGTGTTCTTTGGTAAAGTCACTATGTAGCTGAATAATTTGTCTCAAAGGAAGTCAAACCTTAGGTAGAATCACTCATGAAGATTATTTATCGAACCTTTTCCTTAAAAAAAAAAAAAGGAAGCTTCTGATTATATTGAGACTTACTTTACCTCTGACAGAAAGCCTATCAGGAATGCTATTATTAAGCCATAAATGCCTGTATTAAAATATGTTGTCTATATGTTACTGTATTACTAATTCATGTTATGGTTCTGTACCATTGGCTTTCTAATATTTCATACCATAAACCAAACTGCAATAACTACAGCAAATTAAAGCATGATACATTTATTTGAACTTCAGAACCAACAAATGTGCCCTCTTAGCACTATATCCAGGCAAGTTATTTTACACAGATACAAATAAATTCAGTGATAGGAGAGTCATTTATTTACTATATGCATTCCATGGACTACCTTCAGAGTGATAGTTATTTTAATTGGTCAGCAATTCATATCGTTACAAGAGTTAGGTAAAATACATTTATAGCCACTTTCATATGTAGCAAATTTATTCCTCAATTAATTTTCTTTTATGAAACATTGTTTTCAAGGTGGGTTTCCCCATGTTGTTGTTTTTTGCAAATTTGCTTTGCTTTCTGGACAAAAAAGTATAAGGGGTTCAATTCTACTAATACTACTGGAATTGTTAGGGATGGATAATATTAAGGGCAGATCCAACTCAGACCAGAATTCTATTATTTTAGGTTATATGCTGGGATGAGGTGAGGTACTTATAGGTTATTCAATTGTTAACAAAAGGAAGTTAATTAAGCTACAGAATAGAAAGTCTATTAAGAAAGATACTCTAGCACTTGCCTTAAGGTAGGTATGTTTCCCCTCAATTCTCTGTAGAAGCATAACTTGTAGCAGGGTAGTATATGGTGTCTTTCACAGTATTAAGATATCTGCCACATATGCTGCTGTGGAAGCTATGTTGGATATAAAATCAGAGGATTTAGGTTCAGATTTCATCTCTATCTTGGGAAAATTAATTTCTTCCACACTGGCATGAGGGGGTAAGATTCTTTTTTTTTTTTTTTGGAGGTAGGGGAGGTAGGGCAATTGGGGTTAAGTGATTTGCCCAAAGTCACACAGCTAGTAAGTGTGTCAAGTGTCTGAGGCCAAATTTGAACTCAGGTCCTCCTGACTCCAGGGCCAGTGCTCTACTCAATGCGCCACCTATCTGCCCCAGGAGGTAGACTTCTAAGGGACTGGTATGTCCAAACACTGTTTCAGGCACTATGATACATGGAATGGTGCAATAAAAGTGGTCCTTTCCTATTAAGTACAATCTAAGTAGGTTCCTTTGAAGCATATTATGTTATTATTTTTCTTTATTTTATTTTTTTAATAATTGACAATAGGGAATATTATCTTGGCAAAGATTTGGAGTCATAAAGTCTGAAGATCTCCCATTGATATATATTGACAACTCTTCAAAATAAAAATGAGCAAGTCATTTAAACTGTCAGTGTTCTAGGCAACTTTCAAAGTTTATATATTTCAAATAAGGTGAAAACTTGCATTGATGGAGAAAGTTTCCTCCACTGAAATTTCCTTATATTAATAAAACTACAGGGCTAGCCCTTATCCCTATGCATATCTATTTGATACAAAATGACAATATGACAAAGGACCATTACTTGATCTATCAAAGCTATCAGGTAAGATCACTCTGGGATATCGGATGGAGGGCTATAGTTTGAGTCAGGAGGAAGTGGCCTTAAATATTATCTCAAATATAAATTGTGCCACCTTAGGTAACTCACTTAATGACTGAGCTCCCCATTGGTCATCTGTAGAATGAGAAGTGTTGTACTCAAAGGCATATGATTCTAAATTTGTGATCTATAATCATATGACTAAATTCTAGACCACTTTAAATTTCTTTAGTGAGAGGAGTTCCCTCCAGGAACCCTCAAATGAATGAACCACAGGTCTAGAATCCCTACTCAGCCCATAAAAAATAGTCATCATGATATACAAAAGTTCTATTAGGTAGTCCCAGAGAGGTTAAGTGACTTGTTGACAGTATATTTGCATGTGTATAGAAGATTAGAATTCATTTATTAACTCTTAGTATATGTCACATTGCCACATAATAAATGTTCAGTGGATGCTTGCTGACATGAAGTCCTAGGGTCATGAAATACTGAAGCATTAGCCCATGAAGTAGAAGGATCAGAGTTTCTAAAACTTAGTCCCTTCTTACTGTGAATTTGAAGCACTGAGGCCACCCTCTTATCATAGCCCTACCATGGGCCTAGATAGAATGTTAAAAAAAAATTAAAACGGAGTTGTAATACTGGTAATGATTTCTGGTAATAGCCTTAGAAAAATGTGTTATTGGAGATTGATGACAAAGCAGACATTGCCTCTAGCAGAGACAAAAATAATGGAAAGTAGAAAAGCAATGGCTTTGTGTCAAGGACAAATTTGGACACAAGGAGACATGATTTTATTCTGAATGCTAAGGAGAGGGGTCATGTGCATTTTCCACCAAAATGTGATTTTTATAGAAGCCACTGCAAAGCACACTTCAATGATTAAGTAAATGCTTGATCTAATTGTCATGGGTATGCTCTCTATAGGTGTACATAAAAGCTAAGATGCACCCTCTTATCCTGTGTAATTTTTTTTTTCTTGAGAGGTACCAGGATTTAGTGTAAAATTTTATTGTACATAGGAAGAAAAAGCTCATTTGAACCCCTGATTCTGATTATTAACTTTGTAATTCTAGACAAATTATTAATTTCTCTGAGCCTCAATTTCTTAATTTGAAAATAGATGAACTCATTTATAGATGAGAAGGCAGATGACTAGAAGTACCTCCTTAAAAAGAGCATGTCAACACAGCAAATATTTACTATAATTAGTTTATTAGCAGCAATATTGCCTGTAGTCCTTTAGGTTCTATGTTGTGATGAGAGGAAGCACTTGTAGGTTACCCAACTGTTAAAAGGAGGTTAATTTAGTGACCCCAAAGGAAGGATATTAACAGAGATGTAGGATAAGAAAGGATTTATGATTTAAAAAAATAACTTGCTAACTTCTAGTGATATTAGTCAAAGATCTACACAAGAGAGCATGACCAGCTGGGGCACTGGGCATTTTGGGCTCTCAAAAGGGGGCAAGTGGAATCTCACAATTTTATATTGGTTTAGTTGTAATTCTTAATGCAAATATGATGCTGAGAGAGCATTGGTGAAAAAATCCTTAGAGTTGTCTACATATTAGCTAAGTACTATTTCACCACTTCAATCATTTTTTTTTAAGAACTCAGTTTCTTCTGAGTGTATTAGTTCATTCTATGTCCTTAGAAGTGTTGGATTCATAGTTACAAGCATTCGTCAGTGTTCTTTTCTGTGCCATGCAAAATAGAAGGCTGATGGTAGTGTGTTTGAGACACTGTTTTTTTAGTTTTCTTTTTTCCCTTAATAATATTATATTTTTCCAATTACATGTAAAGATAGTTTTCAACATTCATTTTTTTTAAATTTTGAGTTTCAGTTTTTCACCCTCCATCCCCTTCTTCCCCCCCCCCAAGAAAGCAAGCAATCTGATAGAGATTATACATGTACAATCATGTTAAACATATTTCCCCATTAGTTATGTAATGAAAAAAAAATCAGAATAAAAGGGGAAAAACATGAAAACAAAAACAAAACAAAATTAAAAAAAAACTATTTTTGATCTGCATTCAGACTCTATCAGTTCTTTTTTCTGGATATGGTTAACATTTTCCATTATGAGTCTTTTGGAATTGTCTTGGATCATTGTAGTGCTGTGAAGGGCCAAGTCTATCATGGTTGATCATTATTCAGTGTTCATGTAACAGTATAAAATGTTCTCCTAGTTCTGCTCACTTTATTCAGCATCAGTTCATGTCTTTCCAGATTTTTTCTGAAATGCAACTGCTCATCATTTGTTATAGCACAATAGTATTCCATTACATTCATACACCAAAACTTGTTCAGTCATTCCCCAGTTGATGTGCATCCCCTCAATTTCCAGTACTTTGCCACCACAAAAAGAGCTGCTATAAATAGTTTTGTACATGTGGGTTCTTTTCCATTTTTTGTGATCTTTTTGTCATACAGACCTGACAGTGGTATTGCAGGATCAATGGATATACACAGTTTTATAGACCTTTGGATATAGATCCAATTTGCTGTCCAGAATTGTTGCATCAGTTCACAACTACACCAACAATAAATTAGTGTTTGAATTTTCCCACACCTTCTCCAACATTTTTTCATTTTCTATTGTCATATTAGCCAATCTGATAGGTGTGAAGTGGTACATCAGAGCTGTTTTAACTTGCATTCCTCAAATCAGTAGTGATTTAGATCATTTTATATGACTCTAAGTAGCATTAATTTCTCGATATGAAAATTCCTGTTCATATCCTTTGGCTGTTTATCAATAGGGGAATGACTTTTATTCTTATAACTTTGACTTGGCTCTCTATGTATGTACCTGTATCAGAGACACTTGCTGTAAAAATTGTTTTCCAGCTTTCTGCTTTCCTTATAATCTTTGCTGAATTGGTTTTATCTGTGCAAAACCTTTAAATTTCAAGTAATCAAAATTATACTTTTTAAATTTCTTAATGTTTCCTATCTCTTATATGGTCATAAATTCTTCCCTTCACCATTGATCGGGCAGATAAACTATTCCTTCCTCTCCTAATTTGCTTATAGTACCATCTCTTAGTTTAAATCATCTACCCATTTTGACCTTATTTTGGTATAGGTTGAGATGTTGGTCTGTCATAGTTTCTGCCATACTATTTTTTTCCCTGCAGTTTTTATCACATAGTGAGTTCTTATCTCAGAAGCTAGACCCTTTGGCTTAATCAAACAGTAAATTACTATTGTCATTTACTATTGTGTCTTGCGTATCTAACTTATTATACTTATCCAACACTCTATTTCTCAGACAATACCAAAAAGATTTGATGATTGTTTTAGATCTGGTATGTCTAGTCCACTTTGCTTTGTATTTTCCTCCATTAATTCCCTTGGTATACTTGACTTTTTAATTCTTCAAAATGAACATCGTTAATATTTTTTCTAGCTCTATAAAATGATTTTTGGTTGTTTGGTATGGCACCGAATTAATAAATTAAATTGTTTTGATTTTCATTTTTTTATTATATTAGCTCAGCCTAAGCATGGGCAATTGATATTTTTCAGTTATTTATGTATGACTTTGCATGAAAAGTGTTTTTTTTTTTAAATTCTGTTCATGTTGTTCTTGGGTTTATCTTGGCAGGTAGACTCCCAAATATTTTATATTGTCTTCAGTTATTTTAAATGGATTTTCTTTTTCTGTCTCTTGCTACTGGGATTTGTTGCTAATATATAGAAATGTTGATTATTTCTGTGGGTTTATTTTATCCTGCAGCTTTGCTAAAGTGGTTAATTGTTTCAAGTAGTTTTTTTTTAAGTTGATTCTCTAGGATTTTCTAAGTATTCCATCACAGTATCGGCAAGGAATGATTGATAGTTTTGTTTCCTCATTGCCTATTGTAATTCCTTCAATATCTTTTTCTTCTCTTATTGCCAAAGCTAACACTTCTAGTAATGATATTGAATGACAGTGGTGATAATGATCATCCTTCTTTCACCTTTGATCTTTTTGGGAGTGCTTCTAGCTTATCCTCATTACATAAAATGCTTGCTGAGGGTGTTTGAAATTCTTACAGGCATTATTGAATAAATATCAGAATAGATAAAGTATCCAGTATTTTCAATCATTTTGTTTAAGATTTACCAAGAGCTATCTTTACCAAGAAAAGATACATGACATGGGTGATTAAATCATTTCATTTTATATTTTAAAATTTCTTTAAATTTTTCTCTGTACAAGATATAAGTTAATAATTAGCATAAATATTTATATTTAGTTCAGATCAACTCAAGTAAAAGGCCAACTTGATTATGTAAAATATATTTCTGGGATTCAAGCAAATATATTGATTCTAAAAGAAAGAGGGAGGGTATTTTTTTTTGAATAAAGGAATTAGAATACAGATTCAGAGTTGGAAGTGACCTTAGAACCTATTTAGTTCCAATCTTTTTTTATGCTTAGAGAAGTTAGGATACTTTTGTAAGGTCATTCAAGTCAGTGGAATAGCTAGAACTTTAACCCATATCCCAGGATAATGAATTTAGAGCTACCATGGACGTTTGAATTCAGCTCTCTTGTTTTATAGATGAAAAAGCTGAAGCACAAAGTGGTTGATTCAATTTCCTAGGATCACACAACTAATGAATATCTGAAGAAAGATTAGAACTGGGCACTCTGGGCGAAGCCAAGATGGTGGCTGGGAAGCAGTGCCTGGCGTGAGCTCCCCACCAAGTCCCTCCAAAAACATATAAAACAATGCCACTGAACCAATTCTAGAGCTGCAGAACCCACAAAGTGGCAGAGGGAAGCAGGGCCCAGCCCAGGACAGCCTGGATGGTCTCTGGGTAAGGTGTGTCCCATACAGAGCTCCCAGCCCCCAGCCGAGGGGAGCAGAGCTGAGCCCAGTGCCCACGGCGCCAACAGACCAGACGTGGACCTACCAGACCAGGAGACGAGCGGAAAGTGCCCTGTCATCCTGAAATACTGAGCTGTGGCATGTACCAGACCTCTCAACCCACAAAGAGCAAAGACATCAGAGAAGGTTAGTGGGAAAAGCTGCGTGACTGAGTTTGCGGTTCAGCCACTTGCCCCTGGGGCACCGGAGGTTGGGCAGCTTTAGAACTAGGCTGCAGTTGCTTCTGGCCCCAGGCCCACCTGGTGGGAGGAATTAAGTGGCTGATCAGAGCAGGAGTGAAGAGTCTGCTGAAGATTTAAGCCCAGTCTGGGTACGGGGCTCTTGGGGAAGGAGGAGTGCTGGTGAGGCAGCGTATCCGCCCAAGCGTGGAACATAGA
>JAQQSZ010015555.1:0-11243 GCA_028646595.1 Phalanger gymnotis | reverse complement strand
AAAGCCTGATACTATAATCAAATGAGGGGAGCAAGGAGTAGTTTATCTGTCAGATTTAGGGAGAATGGAGGAATTTATGACCAAACAAGAGATAAGGAACATTATGAAATGTAAAATGGATAATTTCAATTACATTAAATTAAAAAGTTTTTGCACAAACAAAGGCAATGTAACCAAGATTGGGAGGGAAGCAGAACACTGGAAAAGATTTTTTTTTTTGCAGGGGGGAAGGCAGGGCAACTGGGTTAAGTGACTTGCCCAAGGTCACACAGCTTAGTAAATTTGTCAAGTGTCTGAGGTTGGATTTGAATTCAGGTGCTCCTGACTCCAGGGTCAGCGCTCTACTCACTGAGCCACCTAGCTGCCCCTGGGAAAGAATTTTTACAATTAGTGTCTCTGATAAAGGCCTCATTTCTAAAATATATTGAGAACTGAGTCAAATTTACAAGAATATGTCATTCCCAAATTGATAAATGATCAGAGGATATGAACAGGCAGTTTTCAGAGGAACAAATTAAACTACCTATAGTCATATAAAAAATGCTCTAAATCACTATTAATTAGAGAGTTGCAAATCAAAACAGCTCTGAGGTATCACATCTCTCCTGTCAGATTGGTTAACATGACAAAACAGGAAAATAATAACTGCTGGAGAAGATGTGGAAAAGTTGAAACACTAATTCATTGTTGATGGAGCTGTGAACAATCCAACCATTCTGGAAAGCAATTTAGAACCAAGTCCAAAATGCAATAAAATGTGCATGCCCTTTTATGCAGCTATACTGCTTCTAGATCCATGTCCCAGAGATCATAAAAATGTGAAATGATCCACATGTGCAAAAATATTCATAGCAGCTCTTTTTGTGGTGGCCAAGAACTAGAAATTGAGGGGATGACCATCAATTCAGAAATGGCTCGTTGCAACAATACTGCTAGCAGCTGCTGTGGAGGTATAAGACCAACGATACCAGCACACAGGAGGGCTGCTAGCATAGGTTCTTTGATCTGCTTTTCTAAGGAATTCAACTTTAAGGGGTTTACAATCTCACTCTAATGAAACATACATATACCATTCACTTAATTCAGGGGGAAAAGCCAGCACCCTGAACTTCAGAGCAAATACAAACAGGAATTACAAGCATACATTAAAACAGAACAAATAACACAAACCAGTAGACAGGCTTCTAGCTGTCTGTCCAACATCTGGGTTTTGAAATCTGTGGGGCTTGACTTCTTTGGCTACCCAGATTCTCCTCACCAACACTCTTCCAATGAGTGTGCCCCCAAAGGCAAAATTAGAACCTCAGATCTTATATATGCAAAGGGGATCACAACCATGGGACTCAAACTCATGTGAATTAGGCCTTCCCTTGATGTAAGCAAGTCATCAAAAACTCCTGATTCAAAGATTCCTTGATGCTGAGAAGCACTTCCAAAACAAAGACAACAAAAAGTTCACTTTGCTCGCCATTACATTTGAAAGGCAAGACTCATCAAAGTACTTGATTACCTCAGCATTCCAAAAGAGAAAACAGTGAAAAAGTCCCACCTTAATTACTGTAATGTGACTGAGCAAGTTGTGGCATATGAATTTAATGGAATACTATTGTGCTATAAGAAATGATTAGCAGGCTGACTTCAGGAAAGTCTGGAAAGACTTCTATGAACTGGTGCTAAGTGAAGTGAGCAGAACCAGAACACTGTACACAGTAACAGCCATAGTGTGGGAGGCCTGATTTTGATAGACTTAGCCCTTCTCAGCAATGCAAAGACCTAAAACTTTTCCAAAAAGCTCATGATGGAAAATGTCATCCACATCCAGAGAAAGAACCGTGGAATAGGGATGCCAAGCAAAGCAGACTCTTTTCTATTCTGTTTTATATTTTTTTTCTTTCTCATATTTTCTCCCATTCATTATAGTTCTTCTTTGCAACATGACTAATGTGAAAATGTGTTTAATAGGAATGTATGTGTAGAGCCCATATCAGATTCCATGACATCTTAAGGAGGCAGGGGGGAAGGAAGGGGAGAAAGTTTAAAACTTATAGAAGTGAATGTTGAAAACTGAAAATAAATAAATGAAATATTTAAAAAAAGAATTGGTTGTGATAGTTGAATTAAGCTTGGCTGTGGGCTATCAATATTCTATGCCTGAGCTTTGGGCTTCAATGAGTTCAGTTATTTTGAGACAGTCAATACCTCCTCCTTTTGGAGCCATTCCAGAATTCTTTGGTTCCAGACTTTAACCTTTAATTCTATTCTGTATCAGTCTATTCTAGATCTGCACAACTTGGCAGTATGTAGGGGCCAAAATTAAAATAGGCTAAACTTATTCAGGCCACAGATAGCTTTGACTAGAGAAAGACCGACAATGGTAGGTTGTCAAAGGTAATGTGACAAACAGGAGCATGCCTATTGGCAACGCTATATTTTTCCTAGGCCACCTGAAATCCTGTGGTAAGCCACAAGCATCTCACATGTCATGTGTTGTATGGGCCTGGCCTAATCACTAAATCCCAACTTCAGCATCGTATCTCTAGGCCTTCCATGGTCCCTGAGCTGACTTGGCTCCCTAAATTTAGACATCTTTCTCAATTGATTACTTGTTCTGCAATCCCACTTCAGCATTTATCACAGCATCTTGGTGTTTATTTCCAATGCCTAAGTCTCACCACCTCTCCTTTTTTATACCTCTTTCCTGTTTTCTCATATTCCTAAAATGAAGGCATTTCCCAGTACTAATTTCTAATGGAAAAGATAATGAAGAAATTCAGAAACTATATAAAATTTCAGAAACAACAAAACAGAATAAATTAGAAATGCATAAAAGATAAAATTTCCTATTTATTGAGCCAATCTCTACATATATCCTCAAATTTTAGCTTCACCCAATCAGTTTTCCTTTTGGGTGGAATAGCTTTCATGGTTATCTTTTACTCTAAGAAAGTCCTAGTCTGATATTGGTATTCATTCATCTTGTCAGTCTAGTCTGGCCAAATCCATTCACTTCTCAACTGAGCATGCTGGAAGTAGTCTATTTACCTTCATGCTGGTGTCATGAAATTTCTGATTGGTAGCAGCTAACTAGGGTAGCTAGGTGGCACATGGAGAGCTAAGTGGTGGAGTGGATAAAGTGGCAGGTCTGGAGTCAAGAAGACATTAGTTCAAATCTGGCATCAAACATTTAATAACTCTGTGAGCCTAAGAAAGTCATTTAACCCTGTTTACCTCTGTTTCCTTATCTGTACAATGAGCTGGAAAGGAAATGGCAAACCACTCCAGTATCTTTGCAAAAGAAAAAATTCCCAATGGGGTCATATAGACATGACAACTCAACAACAACTAAGCAGTTAATCAGTGCTAAGCCCCTTTTATTCCTCACTCAAATAGTTATGTCTCCCCATTCCTTTAGCCTAATACGGGGGAGTAGATAGGAGAAAAATTATTGCAGTTTTTTTTCTCTCATCCCTCCCAAACAAACAGATTAAGTAACAGACCCAGAATAATTAAATCTAACACACATTGTAACTAGAAATATAAAAATATAAGGTTTTTTCCCTCATAACATCTGCAGGTAGAGGTAATTAAAATGTGAAAAATTTTAAAAATGACATGACATAGTTAGATGTTTATTCAGAACAGAAAAGCAAAAGGAGATGGTATTGCCTTGCACATGTTGTAAGAATATTAGGAAAGTAATTCTTGCTCCTGGTGGAAAAGGGAAAAGTTAAATTTTGATTAAATTACTGATTTACTGCTCTGTTATATGGGAAAGGATTATTATTATGTTGTCTGTTGCAATACTATTCTTGAGTACTGGAGCCATGGACATATACTTCCCAGGATGGGGAATGATCACTTAATAAAGTAATCAAGAATTATTTATTCATTCATTTATTTATTTCCTTTTTTCACTTAACATTTTATTTTTCCAGTTATATGTAAGGATAGCTTTCAACATTCCTTTTTTCTCATTTAGTATTTTATTTTTTCCCCAGTTACACGTAAAAATATTTTTAATATTTATTTTTAAAAGTTTGAGTTCCAAATTGTCTTCCTTCCTTCCTCTCCAACACCCAACCCCCACCCCATTGAGAAGGCAAGCAATACAATACAGGTTATACATGTGCAGGCTACACAAAACATTTCAATAATAGTCATGTGAACGAAAACATAGAGCAAATGAAAAAACCCTCAAGAAAAATAAAGTAATAAAAGTTTGCTTAAATCTACATTTAGATACGATCAGTTATTTCTCCATATATGGATAGCATTTTTCATCATAAAGCCTTCAGAGATGTCTTGCATCAGTGTATTACTAAAAATAGCAAAATTGTTCATAGCTGATCATCTTACAATGTTGCTGTTACTTTGTATACAGTACATTTCACTTTGCATCAGTTCATGCAAGTCTCTCCAAGCTTTTCTGAAATCATCCTGCTCTTCACATCCCATAGCACAATAGTATTCTATTACAATCATATGCCACAAGTCATTCAGCCATTCCCCATTTGATGGGAACCCCGTTAAGTTCCACTTTTTTGCCATGAGAAAAAGAGCTGCTATAAATACTTTTGTACCTATATGACCTTTTCATTTTTTAAAAAAAAATCTTTTCTCAGATACAGAACTAGTAGTAGTATTGCTAGGTCAAATGGCTTGCATAATTATAAACCTTTGGGCATAGTTCAGAATTGCTTTACAGAATGGTGGAATTAGTTCACAACTCCCACCAACAGTGCATTAATGCCTCATTTTCCCCACATCCCCTCCACTATTTATCATTTTTCTTTTTCTGTCTTAGCAAATCTGATAGGTACTAGGCAGTTCCTCAGAACTGTTCTAATTTGCATTTCTCCAATCAATAGTGAGTTAGAGCATTTTTTCATTTGAATATAGATAGCTTTGATTACTTCATATGAAAACTGATCATATATTGTGATGATTTATCAATTGGGGAATGGCTTTTATTTTTATAAAGTTGACTTAATTATCTATATATTTAAGAAATGAGGCCTCTATCCAAGAAACTTGCTTCAGTTTTTTTTTTCACTGTTACTATTGCTAACCATATTCTCCTCCATCCTATGCCCCCCATTTATTCTATTCTCTCTTTCCTTTCATCCTGTCCCTCCCCAAAAGTCTTTTGCTTATGATCACCCATTTGCCTATATTGTTAATACAATTTGAAGATTTTCCCATCCATTAATAGGTCCATGTGACCTGTCTGAGTCACGGGAATCTGAGTTACATGGAAGTCTGAGTCACATGGAACTTCTGGTGGTTGGATCTTGCTGAAGGGGTGGAGCAGGAAGGGGTGGAGCAGGAAGGGTGGAGCTGAACTGAGAGGAAGTGAGACAGAGTAGTCAGAGCTGGGGGAAAAAGAGAAACAGAGTAACAGCTAGCATGAGTGAGAGAGGGAGTGATTTTTGCCCTTGTTGTGGGAAGGTTCTAACAGAAGGAAGGTTTGGGAATATTAGTGCCTCCTGCATTGATAATGTGTATGGATTTCTTTGTTGCTATGTTGGATTTGGCTTTCTGGTGTTTGAATAAATATTTTGGTTCCACCTTCAGTGAAGAGAGTCTGCTATATTTTGTGATTCAGAACTATGCCAGCATATTCACAGCTGTCATAGGCGCAATGAGTATCACATTGGCACTACATTGCCCAATCTGCCCTCCTTTCTATCATCTCCCTTCTCTTATCCCCTTCCCCTCCTACTTTCATGTAGGGTAAGATAGATTTGTATACCCAATTGAGTGTTTATGTTATTCCCTCTCAGCTGATTCTGATAAGAGTAAGGTTCATTCACTCTCCCTCATCTCCCCTTCTTCCCCTCCACTGTAAACCTTTTTCTTGCCTCTTTTATGTAAGATAATTTATCCCATTCTACCTCTCCTTTTCTCTTTCTCCCAGTACATTCCTCTCTCACCCATCTATCCCATCTATTTTACTTTTGTTTTAGATATTATTCCTTCATAATAAACTCACACCTGTGATGTCTGTCTATATATGTTACTTCGATCTGCCCTAACAATGAGAAAGTTGTTATGAGTAACAAGTATCATCTTTCCATGTAGGAATGGAAATAGTTTAACCTTATTAGTCCCTTATGATTTCCCTTTCCTGTTTACTTTTTTATTCTTCTCTTGCACCTCATGTTTGAAAGCCGAATGTTCTATTCAACTCTGATCTTTCATCAAGCTTTTCATTTCATTGAATATCCATTTTTTCCCCTGAAGGATTATGCCCAATTTTGCTGGGTAGTTGATTTTTGGTTGTAATCCTAGCTCTTTTGTCCTCTGTAATATCATGTTATAAGCTCTTCAATCCTTTAATAGAGAAGCTGCAAAATCTTGGGTTATCCTGGATGTAATTGCGCACTACTGGAATTGTTTCTTTCTGGCTGTTCACCACATCTTCTCCTTAATCTGGGAGATCCAGAATTCAGCTGTAATATTGCTGGGAGTTTTTATTTTTCTTTGGTGCCTAAATAAATGTTGTACTTCCTCTGCCTTCTAGGGAGTTTTTCATACTTTGTGATTCTGAACCATAGAGGAATGTTCATGGTCATCCTCCAGGTCATGAATCTTGCCTTACTGATTCACTGGGTAGGTGATTCTTGGTTTTAATCCTATCTCCTTTGACCACTGGAATATCATATTCCAAGCCCTCTGATGTATTAGTGTAGAAGATGCTAAATCTTGTGTTATCCTGGTTGTGTTTCCACAATATTTGATTTTTTTCTAGCCTCTTGCAATATTTTCTCCTTGACCTGGGAAATCTGGAATTTGGCTACAATATTCCTATGGGCTTACCTTTTTCAGATCTCTTTCAGGAGGTGATTGGCAGATTCTTTCCATTTCTATTTTACCCTCTGCTTCTAGATTATCAGGGAATTTTTCCTTCATAATTTCTTAAAAGATGATGTCTAGGCTCTTTTTAAAAAAATTGGCTTTCAGGTAGTCCAATCATTTTAAAATTCTCTTTCTTGGATCTATTTTCCAGGCCAGTGGTTTTTCCAGTGAGATATTTCCCATTGTCTTCTGTTTTTGTTCTTTTTTTTTCATTCTTTTGGTTTTGTTTCATAATTTCTTGATTTCTTATAAAGTCTTTAGCTTCCATTTGCTCCATTCTAATTTTTCAGGAATGATTTTCTTCAGTGAGCTTTTGGCCAATTCTGCTTTTTAAGGCATTCTTCTCCTCATTGGCTTTTTGGACCTATTTTGCCATTTGGGTTACTCTATTTTGTAAGGTGTTATTTTCTTTTTTGTTCCTCCTTTTAGCAAGTTGTTGACTTTTTCTCATGATTTTCTTGTATTTCTCTCATTTCTCTTACTATTTTTTCCTCTACTTCTCTTACTTGATTTTCCAAATCATTTTTGACCTCTTCCATGGCCTGAGACCATTTCATATTTTTCTTGGAGGTTTTTGATGTGGGACCTTTGACTTTGTTGTCTTCCTCTGCTTGTATGCTTTGATCTTCCTTGTCTCAAAAGATGTAAGAAAATACCTTTTCACCAAGAAAGTAACTTTCTATACTCTTGTGTACCCCCCTCTGTTTTCTCATTTTTCCAGCCAGTTCCTCAACTTTTGAGCTCTTTGTTAAGTGGAGGGTGCTTTGCCCTTAACTTCAAGGGTTTTGTGCAGCTGTTTTCAGAGATATTTCCAGGAACTTGTAAATTTTCAGTTCTTCCAAAGTGGTATCATCAAAGGAGAGATATCTTCTCCTTTCTTGGCCTCTGCTCTGGTCTGTGAGCAACCACAAGCACTTTTTTTCTACCTTGGAACTGTGAGGAGGATTCCCTCTCCACTGCCACAACAAGCTCTTCCAGTCCAGTGCTCCTCACTTCAGGACCACCACCCAGGTCTGCAACCCATTTCAGCAGCTTGATTCCCCCACTGTCTGTAGGCCAAAAGCTCCAGAAGCAGCTGCTACTGAGTTAGTGGATGCTGCAACCCTGAGGTTGGGGCTGGACCACAGTCTTCTCTCACCCAGGTGGGACACCTTTCCCACTGACTTTCAAAGCTGCCTTTGGAGTTTGTTGGTTAAGAAGTCTGGAAACTGTCTCAGCTGCCAGTGATTCAGTTCCCTAAGGCCTGCTCCAGTCCTGTCTATGCCAGCATGGCCCACACTTGTCTTTGCTCTGCTCCAAGCCCAGTGCAATAGACTTTTCCTATTGACCTTCCAGACAGTCTTGGGCTGGAAATCTGCTTCAGTCTGTCATTTTGTGGCTCTTGCTGCTTTAGAATTTGTTTAGAGTCATTTTTAACAGATATTTGAGGGGTTTAGGGAGAGAACTCAAGCAGGTCCTTCTTCTACTCTGCCACCTTAGCTCTGCCCTTTCTAACTTGATTTTCAAAATCATTTTTGAGCTCTTCTATGGCCTGAGACAAATTCATAATTTTCTCGGAGGCTTTGGTTTGAAATGCCTTGTCACCATAGTAACTTTCTATGGTCAGATTTTTTTTTTGTTGCTAGCTCATATTCCTGGTCTATTACTTGACCTCTAACTTTTTGTTAAAGTTGGGCTCTATTTCCAGGGTTGAAGAGTGCCTTATCCCAAACTTGGACGGTTTTGTGCAGCTGTTTTCAGAGTTACATCTAGGGACCTGTAATTTTTCAGTTCTTCCAAGGTGGTATGAACTAAGGAGAGTTGTTTACTACTGTCCTGGCCTGTGGCCTGGTCTGTGAGTGCCCACAAGCACTCTTCAGCCTTGGAATTGTGATGAGAGTCTCTGTTTGACTGTGGTCATACACTCTGGTGTGCTAGTGCTCCTCCTTGCCTTGGGACTGCCACCCAGGACTGCAATATAGGTTCAAGTATAGCAAAGAGACCCCTGTAATGTCCTTCTGACCAGTTGTTTGACACCGTTACTATCTGGGGCTGAGAGTTCCAGAAGTAGCTGATGGTGCTGTTGATTCAGTGGCTCCCAAGTTCTGCACCTGATTTCCTATGGCCTGGTCTGCATTGTAAAAGCCTGTGCTGGATTGTGCTCCACTTTCACCCAAATGCAACAGACCTTCCCTGCTAACCTTCCAAGCTGTCTTGGGTTAGAAAATCAATTTCTGTAGCTACGGGAAGTTATCTGTAACTTTTACAAGTCTTCTCATCAAATAAACAATCAGATGTCTGATCAAAATCCAATGAAACTTTGGTATCCATATTTCATTGTAATTCCCAGCTTCCTATCTGCCTTTATTTCTACCTTTATATCTGCCAGGGCCTAGCATAGTTCTTTGGACATATCAATCATTTGATAAATGCTTGAAGCATCAAATCACTATAGCTGTTCTCATATGTAAAGTGATGCTACAGGTTGAATTGGTTGGTTAATAAGATATTAACGTTAGAGTACTAGGTCTTTGATTCTTGACTAATAAATACCAGCAACTCTATGGAATGTCCAGGTAACAAAATGGTAGCAAGCAGCCTTAGTAAGAGCAGTCAGAGTAGAAGCTGGGGGTAATAAGGCCCTGCAAGATAACACCAAAAGCTGGCACCTATTCTTCCGTGTCATATACAGCTGGACAATATTCTGGAGAGCACCCTTACCAAATCCATCATGAAATACCTACAGAAAGTGAAAAGCAATAATAATAATCCACAATGTCTCAATGAAACTTAATTGACTATTTTGTACTTTAGATGGGCTCAGGCCTGAAAAAGCAGAGGCCTTGGGATCATCTGTAGCCCCTTCTGATCACCTTTCTTATAAATACTTCGGCCAACTCTAGAGTCCAAGATGGTACAAGGAAATGAGGTCCCAGAGATGAACAGAATTGTTTAAAGTTACATAATTTTTAAGTAGCAGAATTGGGTTTAAAAACCCAAATCTGGTACTTTCTCTACTATACAGAAAGGCCTTATATATATTAATTACATAATAATGTATAGTACAGTGATCTGTCTTTGGACCTTTTCTCATTATCAGGCTATAAGTCCTGGGAAGGCAGGAACTATTTGTTGTCTTTCAACTTTCCTAACAGCTAGGGTGGTACTCATTACAAGGCAATCCCTTACTTAAATGCTTGTTATATGAATGAGAAGAACCCTGAAGTTGAGATCATATAAAGTTTATCTTTTTCAAATATGTGAATAATTTGTGATTTTATTGCTATATTGCAACTATATTTGATGTAGGAGATATGCCCTAAAGGATTCCTTAAGGTATATTGGAGTTACTATTTGCCCAGAATCATAAGAATAGCAAGTGTCAGAGGCAAGGGCTTACTGACTCTACACTCAGCACTCTACTCATTTTATCTCTGGCCATAATGACTCTTGAAATGCAGATTTTGTTGTATTGTCATATTAAGATGTTGTCCAGATTTACATATGGTGATTATGCAAGAAAACACAGGCAAAATGTGAAGGTAAAATTCCAAACATAGCATGTCAATGTCCAACAGATGTAGCATCAATAGATCAGTGCCTGCCATAATGTCAGCACAATTTAGCTGGGACAGTCAGATCTCACAAATGGATGATTTTAGAATCTTGATGATCATTTCTTATGGTGAGTTGAGTAGGATAAACTGTGTTATGTGATATAGATTTTGTTGAAGAAAAACAAAATCTCTAACAAAGCTAAAAATTTACTGAGGAATTAACTATTAAAACCCATTCAAGATGGTTGCACCTATTACCCGATTAATTCATTATCTGAATCCAGACAAGAGACAGTTATCAAGAGAGAACAACAAAATTTGGGCAGTGTGCCATAAGCAGAGATCTAAAGTTATGCTTCTAGACACTTCTCTGACTTCACTATTAGGCACATAAGTAGAAAGACTATTGGGGGGCGGAGCCAAGATGGCAGCTGGAAAGCAGGGACTAGCGTGAGCTCCCCACCAAGTCCCTCCATAAACCTAAAAAAATGGCTCTGAACCAATTCTAGAACTGCAGAACCAACAAAATAGCAGAGGGAAACAGGGCTCTAGCCCAGGACAGCCTGGATGGTCTCTGGGTAAGGTCTATCCCACATGGAGATGGGAGCTGAGGGGAGTGGAGCTGATCGGGGCAGAGCCCAGCGTGGGGGGACCAACCAGACCAGGAGCCAGGCAGAGCGTGCCCTAGCGCCCTGAATCAGTGAGCTGCAGCAGTTACCGGACTTCTCAACCCACAAATTCCAAGGACAACAGAGTAGGTTAGTGGGAGAAGCTGCTGGGGACTGGGATAGAGTTTCAGTTTGGCCACCACCCCAGGGGCAGCAGAGGTGAGGCGGCTTTAGAACTACA
>JAQQSZ010015554.1:0-11244 GCA_028646595.1 Phalanger gymnotis | reverse complement strand
AAAGCTTACCTATTGGGGGAGCCATGGTAGGAATCCAGGTTTTCAATGGAATGGAGATCAGAGAAGGACAATCTTGGGGAGACTGGGTAAATTGAGCTAAGGGGGAGGGATAGCTTATATGTTTTACTTGTCTCCTTATGGTGTCAGAAGAAGGGGAGGAAGATCTCTAGAACACTGGGTTGACTGCCCAATGGTGAATTCACGGAAGGGCAGGGACAAGAGTCACATTGGATAGGAAGATGGTGATCTGCGTTGCTAGAGGTAACTTCTAAATCAATGAGGTCAGAAATTTGTGTTCAAGTATTTTCCTGGTGATGGTTTATGGCTGCAAGGCATAGGATAACACCGCCTCTGAATTGAGGCTGCATTTTACCCAAAGGACAATGGAAAGGCATCCTTTGGGCACGAGTTAGTTACACCATGTTAGCAATGAAATGTTGTACAGGAAAAGCAATAAAACTGAATCCAAGGAGTCTAGAGGTGGAAGGGACTCAGAGGTTGTCTTAGCCCAGTCCCCTTATTTTATAGATGAGGAAAATGCCCAGAGAGGTTAAGTTACTTACACAGGGCCACACAGCTACTATGTTCCTTAGTTAGGATTTGAACTCAGGTTTTCCTGACTCCAAGCCTATTGTGCTATCCACTATACCGATACCAGGAAAACGTATAACTTCAAAGGAAATCATTTAATGAAGTGGTGGGTAGCCTGTATGCTCCATTGTTGTCCACATGGTACCAAGATTTATGGTAGGACTCAGAAAAAAAGACAAAGGATAAGAAGATAGGGGTTGCGATCTGTACCACTGAAAAGAACACTCACTTCGAGGAGTCCACAGATCCATCAAAGCATGTATTTAGTAAATCAATATATTATTTATAATTTATAATAATGATGATGATTCAATGTCATTCCCCTTCTTAGTATACTCCACTGGCTTCCTATCACCTCCAGGATTAAATACAAATTCCTGTGTATGGCAATTATAACCCAGCCCTAACCTACCTTTCTAGACTTACTGTGCATGATTGTCCTTCATGCGCTCTACAATAAAGCCAAAGTGGCTTTCCTGTTACTCGTTCCTGGATATCTTAGGAGATCACTGGGACTGGCAATGATCCAAGTGACATTGGCAAGTCCCTTGGTTGGTCAAAATCCAGCCAGGAGGAGGGAAATTTCAGCCTCTGGAAGGGTACGGGGTAGGCTCATGGACTGACAGCCTTGTCAGAAGGGTAGCTTGTTCATCCAAGGAGGTATAGCAGAGGAGAGAGGAGTTGGTTTAAGAGCAGAGAAAAGGTGTATGTGTACATGGGGTGGCGGTGAGGGGGTGTGAGACACTTTGGTTATAGGTTCTTCATAGAAGTTAGAGCTTTCAGGAAGCTTTGAGATCTTCTAGTCCAACTCCATTTTGCAGAGGAGGAAACTGAGGCCTGAGAGAGGAAGTGATTTGCTGGGATTTGAACCTGGATCTTTTGAATCTAAATTCTCCTAACCTCCTAAGGTTACAGACTCCAGCAGTATCTCTCAGAATGAAAGTCAAGATTCTCTTGGATACAATATCATGGAAGATTGAGATTCTCATTGGATCTCAGGGAAATTCCTTATACCTTCTGGATGTAACTCCTTGGATTCTCAGTCTATAAGGTTGAATCCTACTTAAAACATGACCAACAGTTAGTCAGTCAATAAGCATTTATTAAATGTCTAGTGCATATTAGATAGTGTGCTAAACACTAGTAATACAAAGAAAGGTACAAACAAACCGAAAGCAATCCTTCCCCTCAAAGATCTCATAGTCCAATGTGGAAGAAAACAGCTACATAGAAACAAGATATATACAGGATTAATTGGAAATAATCAACGGAGGGACAGCATTAACACTAAGGGAGATCATTAAGGGAGTCTTGCAGAAGGTGGGGTTTTAGCAAGGGCCTGAGGAAGCAAGGAGGATGTGGAGAGGATGAAGAATAAAAGTCCAGCAATGAGGGACAGCCAGTGAAATGCCCTTCCTTCCTCCTTTCCTCCCTCTCTCCCTTCTTGTTTATTTCCTTTCTTCAAAAGCATGACCAACCCCTGCTACTGATGCTGCTGGTGATGGCCATGGCCTGAATCATTCTTCTTCTTCCTCTGTTTCTGCCTCCTGGCTCATCTGCTTCTTGAGTAGTATCCTTCATCAGCATCAGGGATTCTGGGTCTCCCAACACCCAGAGTCTGGTTTTCTTTTTCCTCTCACAAACTGTCTCATATGATTTCTGTGAGGGAAGAACTTTGTAAACCCTAAAGCACCATAGAAATGTCGGGTATTCTTATTAACTGAGACACCCCCTGTAAGCAATAAACAACTGACTAGAGTTAATTACATAGAATCACTGAATCTAAGAGTTGAAAGGGACCTTAGAGACCTTCTAGCCCAGCCAGCACCTGACCAAGAATACCCTCAACCACATCGAAGAAGGAAATAATATTCCTTGCTCTGCCTAAAGAGGCTGTGTGTGAGTGTGTGTATGTGTGAGTGTGTGTATATATATGTGAGTGTGTGTATGTGAGTGTGGGTATGTGTGTGAGCGTATGTGTGAGTATGAGTGTATGTGTGTGTTTGTGAGTGTGCATATGTGTGTGTGTATGTATGTGTATGAGTGTGTATGTATGTGAGTGTGTATCTCTGTGTGTATGTGTATGAGTGTATGTGTGTGCATGTGTGTGTGTGTGTGTGTGTGTGTGTGTGTGTGTGTGTGTGAGAGAGAGAGAGAGAGAGAGAGAGAGAGAGAGGTGATCTAACAACCTCCAAATGCCTAAAGAAAGTCACCTTGTTAGTCTCTGACTTATTTATTCAACAGACATTTTTATGGATCCCATATATGCAGAGCCCTATGTTCCTAGTAGGGAAAATGCAAAGTTGAGATAAGCTGGGATGCCTGCCTTCATGGAGTTTACAAACTAGAAGGGAAACAATTGTAATAAATAATGTTACATGATAAAGTCATAAAGTCATGAGTTTGAACTTTGTTTGATAGGCAATAGGGAGCTATTGAAGATTTTGGAGCAGGGGAGTGACACAAACAGAAGTGATTAAAACAACATCACCACCAACAACAAAACTACTGTCAGCAGCATGAGGTGTGGATGGTGAGGGCAGAGAAGGGACAGTGACAGGGGAGAGAGTAGAGGCAAAGTATCTGTCAGGAAGGTTGTTATTGGTGGGTTTTGTTTGTTTGTTTTTGTTTTGACTTCCAGTGGAAATCTACCACTTTGTAATTCCTTGCAGAGGCTCTCAGTTCTCAGTCCAAGAAGAGCAAGTCTAATCCCTCCTCCCCATAAATAAATGAATAACATATCCCCTAATTGTCTGGCTAGCCCATAGCCATTCCTGGGTATTGGAGGAAGGATGAATATGTGTATGTGCGTGCGTTTGTGCCCCCAGCACAGGTGGGGTCCTAGTAGAGCATGAAAGGAGAGAAGCCTTTGGGGGGGCAGGGTAGCCAAGGGGTGCCTGGGGGGCATATGTCTCCCCATTAGCATTCGTACTCTAGCTCGCCCTTCCTAAGACTAATGGAGTTGCTACCTGGGGACATTAATTGTGCATGACACCATCCCAGAGCCTTTGTGCACTCTCGCTAATATCCCCATGGCTCGGTGACAAGACGCCGGGAGAGATTACAAACACCCCCAAAATCACTGCCAGCTGCACTCTCTGGTTTGACAGGATCTTCGGTTTCACTTACAGCAGTCACAGCTGCACCATCTTGTACCCTTCTGCCTCTTGTTGACATCACCAATGGGTGGTATTGCTTTTCTCAGGCACACCGTGTCATGAAGCCTCCAGTTTGGGGTTTTAGTCCCTGGGAATTCCCCAGGGCTTGAACCATCTGGCCTGAGACATGAGAGGGAGTGTGGGGCCAGTGATTTCATAGAAGCCTTGTATTCATGAAGGATACAAGGAAAGGGCCTATTGCTTTTTGTTGTTCTATTTGGGTGAGGTGCCTAGGGCTTTAACCCCAAGGAACTGAAATTCAAGGGTACCAATGGCCCCATCATGGGAGAATAGCTACTCCCCCTCGAGCTTCTCATCAGCTACCTTACTTGATGGTGAGGGACTTTTCTGGGATTAGGCTTCTTCTTCCTCTATTTTGCCCTCTTTTCAATTCCTGAGCAATGGACTCCATTAGCACAGAAACTTCATAGTGTCCTGGGGGTCCTGGATGCTGAAGCCTGGGGGGGCTTCCCTCACCTCTCCTTAACCCCTCGTTATAAGTCTGGTCCTTCTGTCTTCTGTCCTGGTTGGCCCACATCTGGAACATTATGTTCAGTTTGAGCTGTAACATTTTAGAAAGAAAATTGATGAACCAAAGTCCATGAAGGATAGAGTGACCAGGATGGGGAGGGAACCCAAAGTCATGCCACGTTAAGGTTATTTAAAGGAATTGGGGATGCTTAGACTAGAGAAAAGATAGGATGGGGAAGACTCGATTGCCATCTTTAAGTATCTGAATGGTCATTATGTAAAAGGAGGAGGGGGCACCAAAGGGCTGAACTGAGAGCAATGTGGGAAAGTTCCAAACTTCCCAATTATTGGAGCTGTCCAAATAGGAAGCTCCTTCTCAGGAGGAGTGAGTTCCCCATCATTGGGGCTTGCCAAGCAAAGGCTAGATGACCACTTGTTAGGAAGATTTGGGATCCCTCCAGAGAAAGCCTTCCTCAAAATTAGAACTGTGCAAAGGTGGAATGGATGGACTTGTGAGGTAGTGAGTTCTCCATCACTAGAGATGTTCAAGCAGAGGCTGGATGACCACTTGTTAGGGACATTTGGGATCCCTATAGAGAAAGCCTTTCTCAAAACTAGAACTGTCCTAAAGGAGAATGAGTCACCATGATAAGAAGTGAGTTCCTCATCACTGGAGGTATGCAAACGAAGGCTTATTAGGGGTGCATTATTAGATTATAGAACACCTGAGGTTTCCTCAAATTTTGAGATTCTCAGATTATGCTTTAGAAAATATATACCCCCTTCCTTTTCATCTGGAAGGGACTTCAGAAGCCATTTAGTTTCTCTTCCTCCCCCCTCCCCCGCCCATGCCCAATCAAGGGCAAAGAGAAGGCATATGGTATTCAAGAGATCCTACATGATCATATACTGGTGATCTATCATATAGAGTCACGCAGCAGAGATCAAGCAGAGAAGAGACCATAGGATTTAGAGCTGGAAGGAACTGACTCCAGAGTTATCCACCCTTGAATCTAAAACCCCCTTTCCTTCCTAGCCCATAGCCACACTACAGCCCAGAGGCCAGGGTTACTTAGCCACACAGGGAAGAGATGGACCCTGCTCTTTGCTGGACTAGTGTCAGGTGACAGCTGTGGCTCCTCAGTCCCAAACATCAGGCTCCCTCACCTATATGCTGTTTGCCATGATGGTGGGTTTGTCATCAAAAGTGTGGAGTGATGGAAAATATTCTGGATTTGGCATCAGGGGTTTGCCTCATTGTCTCAGACATTTCCTAACCATATGACCCTGGCCAAGTCACTGAATATCTCTGAGTCTCAGTTCCTCATCTATAAAAAGAGAATTAATAATTTACATTTCTCTTCTCACAGGGTTGCTATAAGGAAAGGGCTTTGGAAACCTTAAAGTGCCATAGAAATGGGAATCATTATTATTATTATTCAAGTAATTTAGTATAAATGGCCTCCTTTATAGAGAGAGAAAAAAGAAATGTTTTGGTTCTGACTAGCTTGTGCTTCCCACAGATCTCACAGAGTCATCTACCAGAAGCCTCAGCCCACGAATAAAATGTGGCAGCACCTCACACGTTTCTTAACTTTTTAACTTGAAAACTGTTGTGGGACTAGTAAAGACTTTAGGGGAAGGGTTGAGACAATGTCTCAGGTAATCGGTACTTAATTTCTCCTCCAGAGAACTTCAGCTTTCCCCTCTAACGAGATTGTCAGAGATCTCCTGTAGACAGAGATCACTTTGTATTGTCAGGCATCCTCTCCCATGGTCAAAAATCCCTTCACTTTGTCATGGATCCCCTCATGCTGTCAAGGAATCTCCTGCCACTATCACGGACATTCTCATGTTGTGTGAGATCCCCTCAGGCTATTAGGGATCATCTCACATTCTCAGAGATTTTCTCATGTTGACAGAGATCACTTTGTGTTATCAGGAATCCCCTCCTACAGTCAAAGTTCCTTTCACTTTGTCAGGGATCCCTTCATGTTGTCAAGGAATCTCCTCCTACTATCAGAAACCCTCTCATGTTGTCAGGGATTCCCTTATGTTGTCAGGGATCCCCTCCCACAGTCAGAGATCCCCTCACACTGTCTGAGATCTCCTTGTATTATCAGGTTTCCCCTTACCTAGTCAGAGATCCCCCTGCATTATCAGGTTTCCCCTTCCACACTGAGGGATCCCCTTACACTGTCAGATCCTCTTATATTATCAGGTTCTCCCTTTCATAGTCAGAGATCCCTTCACACTGTCCGAGATCCCCTTGTATTATCAGGTTTTCCCTTCCAAAGTCAGGGATCCCCTCACACTGTCCAAAATCCACTTGTATTATCAGGTTCCCCCTTCCATAGTCAGAGATGCACTGCCGTCATCAGAGAAGTCCTTCCCCAGTGGAGATTTCCCTCCTCCTCCTTGCAGGCTCAGAGCCATCAGCAGGCTGTGTCCATATCCCCATCCTTGTCATCTCCCCACTCATCGTTGTAGCTAAAATTGGAATTCTTCATTGTACGCGAACAATTCTCCTCTTGGCGCTTTATCACCGAGTAGCTGAAACCATTTATTTTTCCCCCTGAATTACAAACAACCCCTCCCACACTGCCTTTTGTTTGTGAGCTTGCAGTGAAAGAAAAACTGTAATTCTCTCCTTCCAACATTCTGTTCCAGCCATTAGAGAATCAACTCCTTCGTAGTTCATAGAAGCAGTGCAGTCTGTTGGGAAGAGCTCAGGATCGAAGAGCTCTGGACTTCAAGTCAAAACACCTGGATTCAGGTCTGGTCTGACCTTAGATTGTGACCTCAGGCACTTCAATTCAACCATCATTTATTCAGTACCTGCTTTGTGCAGGTAGGTGGCGCAATGGATAGAGGACTGGGCTTAGAATCAGGAAGACTCATCTGCGTGAGTTCAAATCTCACCTGAGACACCT
This sequence comes from Phalanger gymnotis, assembly GCA_028646595.1. Lineage (NCBI taxonomy): Eukaryota > Metazoa > Chordata > Mammalia > Diprotodontia > Phalangeridae > Phalanger > Phalanger gymnotis. Next base: position 4,091 of record JAQQSZ010015554.1, on the reverse strand, counting down.
ACTAGTGGTGTGACAGACCCTAGACAAGTCATTTAACCCTGCTTGCCTCAGTTTCCTCATCTGTAAAATAAGCCGGAGGAGAAGGAAATGGCAAACCACTCCAGTACCTTTGCCAAGGAAAATCCCAAATGAGGTCAACAGTATGCAAAGCCCTGTAGGAGAGATCTAAAGTTTAGATAAGACCAGGACCCTGCCCCCCTGGGGCTCATAAGCTACTAATGGAAGATAGAACATATACACAAATAATTATTGGTACATTGAAAAGAAGACTAGCTCTGGTGTCAGAGGATCTGTGTTGAAATCTCATCTCTGATGCTTCACCTCTGGACCTCAGTTTCCTCAACCGTAAAATGAGGAGCTTGTACTAGACGGCCTCTGAGGTCTCTTCTGGCTATTGCTCCATGAACCTTTGGGTTATGATATTAGATGACAAATGCTTAGGAGAGGCGGAATGCTATGTGCAATCTGAGGAGGGTGGGGCACTGTGGGGGAAGGTTGTTTTCAACTAGATTGGGGGAGGCTTTCTAATGCAGGGCATTTGAGATGGGCTTTAAAGGATAAGTAGAAGGAGAAGGGCACTTGGAGAAAAGACATGGAGCTGGGAGGAAGAGCAGCATATTTAAGGGGGCAGACAATGGGTTAGTTTTATCTGGACATTCAGGGGAGTGATGGAGCCTACTCAAATGGCTTTGCAAGAGAGCAGATTATTAAATTTTGAGTGTGAGCTTTTATGTTTCTGAAATCACAAAATTAATATTTGATTTATTGTTTTGTTGATTGCCTAAACTTAAGAAAGTGATGATGAAAATGTTAATGCAAATTAAACTTAAAAGTAAGGTGTGAGTACATTTTTTGGGTGAGAGGAGAGAATCGGTTGTAAAATATTTACCAATACAATCCTGCCTCTGGGGCATAGAGTGTTGGGAGGACAGGAATGTGAAAAAAGGCAGGAAAGGTAAGTACCAGATTGTAGAAAGGCCTCAATACTAGACAAAAAGACTGAGTTTTACTTAGGAGGCAATAATGAACCACTGAAGATTTTTTAGGCAGAGGACCGATACAATCGGATCTTTGCATAAGGAATATTATTCTGACAATAGTGTGAAGGAGACCTTTAACTAGTGATGGCATCATTTCTTCCTCTCATTTAATTGAATAGCTTTTTACAAATCATCAATCTATTATTAGTAGAGGCAGGTTTATTTGGCTAGCTTAAGATTCTTTCTCTTTTTATTTTTAAAGATTCACCAACTTAGATACAGGTTAATAGTGGGAAGAGAGGGCATGAGAGATGTAAGAACTATAGAGATGAAATTGGCACTACCAGGGAACTGAGTGGATGTGAGAGGTGAAGGAGACAGAAGCCAAAGATAATAGACACGGGAAAGCAGGTGACTGGTGGCACCACAGAGAGAAAGAGTGAAGTCAGAAGAGGCAGCATGTTTAGGGGGAAAGAACAACTGGTTTGGGGATACTCTGAGTTTCAGATGTCAGTGGGACAGCTAGGTGGAGATGTCCCATAGGCAGTTGGAGAAGTCAAAGCTGTAATATATTCTGCAATCATTATATAGAACTGACAGTGGACACTGTGGGAGTGAATGAAATTGCCAAGAGGAGGTGTAGAGAGAAGAGAAACTCAAGGACAGACCCTTAGGAAATACTCACATTAAGGAATTTGTAAGAAATAAGAAGCCAAAGAAAGAGACATAGCAGAAAATGGGCAGAGAAGTAGGAGAAGAACCATAAAAGTTTGGTGACTCTGAAGCCATTAGTGTCAAGCTTCAAAGATGCTCAAGGCAGAAGTCACATCTTCCTCTAACACTGTCAAACCCCGCTTCATCTCTCCCCTCACATTGCCAGAGAGATCCTCACATTTCTCTCTACCTTGTGGTCAATGAATAAAGGAGGGTATTTTATCATTCTTAATCACTGAGAAGTAATGAAATCTCTTGGTGAGAATCTTGAATAACATCGGCAATAGGATAGTATAGTAAGAGCTAACATTATATCATACTTTGTGGTGTGTGGGGTGTTTTACAAATATTACTCTGTTTTATCCTGACAGTAACCTTGGGAGGTAAATAATATTATTATCTCCATTTTATAGGTGGGAAAACTGAGGCAGACAAAGATTTAAAGACTTGATACTGAGTCACCTAGTTAAGTTTCTAAGATTTGAACTCAGATCTTCCTGACTGCAGGTCTACCTCTGTATCCACTGCACCACCTAAAATGGTTGATGTGCAAGTAGTACACCACAGAGTATGTGGGTAGAACTCTTAGGACCAGGGCAGAGCTTGGGATCTGGGACTTCATGATGAGGCTTTAGGTCTGGTATGGATGGTAAATACACCAGTGAATATAGGCAGGGTGACCAAAAAGTGAACAAGGTCAAAGTCAGTTCATAGTTTTGTGAAAGAGAGATGATCATTCTGGTAGGAGTATGGAAGATAGGAGATCAAGTGGTTGCTCTTAGAGAGAAATCTATAAGTATTCCAATGGTAGAGTATGGCAATGCTAAACCAATTATAACTCATCTTTCTCAAGTAGATGCAAGCTCACCGGGATCAGGACAGACTACTATTGTTATCAGGGGATTTGCAAGGAGAATAGAACCCAGAGTCTATCAGCTGATAGCAACCAGTCCTACATTCACGCTAGGACAAATGAGAAGATGTTTCTGGAGAGATATGTCTAGGAAATAGCCTTCTTTCTGCCTATTCCTTTGGGTGCCAGCCTGTTCTTTCTCTATACTCTCTCCATGCTGGTATGTCTGTGAGTTTCCTCAATTGTACATACTTACAAGGGAGAGGATTTTTTGTTGTTGTTGTGCTTATCCTTTGTCAAAATACCAACACTTTTGCTTGAGTGAGTTATCACTGTTATCTAGTTAATGTCATGGTCTGACAAATTCTGATTGCCAGGGTCCAATGACCTTTGACCCAAGGGTGCCTGAGAGAATGAAGAAAGGCTCAGAAAGTGTTGTTGGGGGGGGGGTGGTTGGAGCCAAGATGGCGGCATGAAAGCAGGGACTTGCGTGAGCTCCCTGCCAGGTCCCTCCAAAAACCTATAAAAATGGCTCTGAACAAATTCTAGAACTGCAGAACCCACAAAATAGCAGAGGGAAGTAGGGCTCCAGGCCAGGACAGCCTGGATGGTTGCTGGGTGAGGTCTATCACACAGAATTGGGAGGGGAGTGGAGCAGAGCCCAGTGTAGGCCACATGGACCAAGCAGACTGGGAGCCAGGCAGAACAGGCCCTAGCGCCCAGAATCAGTAAGCTGTGGCAGTTACCAGACTTCTCAACCCACAAGCACCAAAGACAACAGAGAAGGTTAGTGGGAAAAGCAGGGGGGGACAGAGTGAAAGTTCACGGGTTTGGCCACCACCCCGGAGGCAGTGGAGGTGGTGCAGCTACAGAACTATAGCTGCAGTTGCTTCTGGCCCCAGGCCCAGCTGGTGGGAGGAATTAAGTGGCAGATCAGAACAGGAGTGAAGAGCCTGCTTAAGATCTGAGTCCAGTCCAGGTTGGTGGTTCTTGGGGGAGGAAGAGCACTGGTGTGGCAGAGCTGGCTGTGTAGAAATAGCTTTGAAAACAAGAACACAGCCCCCAAGCTTGGGACAAAGTACTCACTACTCTACAAGCAGTCATACCCCGACCTAAAACTCAAGGGTCAAGTAGTTGGCTGGGAACATGGCCAGGCAGCGAAAACAGACTCAGATTCAGTCTCAGACTTTGGAATCTTTCTTTGGTGACAAGGAAGACCAAAACATACAGCCAGAAGAAGTCAATGAAGTCAAAGACCCTACATCAAAAGCCTCCAAGAAAAACATGAACTGGTCTCAGGCCATGGAAGAGCTCAAAACGGATGTGGAAAAGCAAGTTAGACAAGTAGAGGAAAAATTGGGAAGAGAAATGAGAATGATGCAAAAAAAACCATGAAAAACAGGTCAATGACTTGCTAAAGGAGACCTAAAAAATACTGAAAAAAATACTGAAGAAAGCAAAACCTTAAAAAATAGACTAACTCAACTGGCAAAAGAGCTCCAAAAAGCCAATGAGGAGAAGAATGCCTTGAAAGGCAGAATTAG